>LQRL01058222.1:0-10559 GCA_001703475.1 Hydroides elegans
AAGTCAATTCCATAGCCGCTGTCAGTTCATAGAACACAACACACTCTTCGCCGCAAATCGTTGCCGAGGTGCCATTGGGATTGAACCCGCGACCGGTGATTGTGAGGTTCTGACCGCCGCCGAAAAGACCTGCACAAGATTGGGTTAAAGGTTTAATATGTGTAGGCTTACATATGGAATATCAGCAAATAATGTCAGATTTTTATCTTTAGATTTCTCCATCTCCGACATGGTATGAAAAAATGGTATCTCATGACGTTGGTCTGATTGATAACAAAAACCGGGATGATAGACCCTATTATGAATAGTCTTGATATCAATTTGCGAAAAGTGTGCAATGCGTAACCTTTTTTAAAGCTTATAGCGTGTCTGAAATTTCGCAATGAAACAGAAGTACAGCTTCATGCATATTCGGATCTGGTACGTGGATCTAATAGTGTTTTGACATATTCTAGTTTATCTACCACTTTACCTGAAGCCTCCGACAGACTATCAATCGCCAGCGTGTACGTGAAATCAACGCTTCCGGTGGCAGTGCCATATGAGACAACAGTGACCTCTAGCGGATAAGTGCCGGCCGGGTTGGGACCCAGAGTGCAGGTGAGGGAGGTGCCGTCTCCGGAGAAGGTATGCACTGTAGAAAAAGACGGCATATATTTTAATATGATATGTGTTTATTTTTCCCGACAGGTTCATGTCAAACGCATTATATGGACATACATGTAATCAAAGACCTAGCTTAACCTTTTTTAACTAAAAGATGATACGGAAAATTTGTCCAATAGGGTAACACAATATATCTTATTGATACTGATAGGAAACACAAATGCTTTTAGAAGATAGAGAGTAGAAGGTTTTTTAGAAATATTTTGTCTCACATTTGAGCTATGAAATCAACTAAAAGTATGTGAAAATTTGTATTTGTAAAGGTTTTCTTGAGATTTTATGAAATGGGCTCAATAGAAGATTTAAACATATCTTACCATCACATTCGGCTCCATCCACCACCACCCGCGTTTCATTATTGAGATTGGTGCCCGTCACCACTATATCCTCCCCTTGTACAGCTTCCGTGGGACTCACAGAGGTGATGGTGGGCGCACTGGCATCGTCTATGGTGATAGAGGTAAAGGAGATGGCGACGCCGGAACTGGTCACGATGACGTCATCTAAGAAATTAAAAAAAAATCATTATTTATTAACGAAACCACTATGTTTTCTCTTTATAAGGATTCCGTTGGACTGACGGATGTAATAGTTGGCGCACTGGTGTCGTCTATTGTGACCGAAGCGAAGGAGATGGCGACACCGGAACTGGTCACAACGACGTCATCTAAGAAATAGAAAATTCAATATTTATCAACGAAACCACTATGTGTTGTCTTTGTACGGCCTCCGTGGGACTGACCGACGTAATAGTGGGCGCACTGGCGTCGTCAATGGTTATAGAGGAGAAAGAGATGGCGACGCCGGCACTGGTTACGATGACGTCATCTAAGAAATAACAAATCAATGTTTATTAACGAAACCGCTCTGTGTTTTTCATTAAACCGGCTCCGTGGGACTGACCGAAGTGATAGTGGGCGCAGTGAGGTCGTCAATGGTTACAGAGGAAAAGGAGATGGCCACACGGGAACTGGTCAAGATGACGTCATCTGTGGAATGAAATTACGTTATTTAGGTAACATGTCTGAATGTCTCATACTGTTAGAATGGAGAGAACTACCGACTTTGTTACAAACGACCGAGGCACACTATTGGAATTACTACAATTCCTGAGTTCTTTTCGTGGATAATATAATGAATTTAATTGCCGAAACATATATTTATATAATTAATACAATATTTGAAAATTATAGAGCGCGTGTTTCATTTTGCATGCTCTTAGTCGAAGCTATAATACAATAATACTCACGTGATCCAGCCGATAAAACGGGCGCCACACACTCAATTTCGCCATTATTGACAAACTCAGTCGAAGTGCACTCTTCACCACCAACGGTGACCGAATAGTCATCGCCGTCGAATCCCACGCCGGAAATAACTACTGTGGCGCCACCAGCGGTGCCGAACGTAGATGGGGAGACGGTGGTGATCGAACGGGTAACCTGGCAATTAATGCGTTCAGGAAATTAATCAAATATACAAGTATATACATTGTGCTTGTATATTATCCTAGCACATAATTTTCAAAGTTGATTAAAACGTTTATTTGGGGTCATCAATCGTGTCAATTTGGTGTTGGAGAGACTGCGGTAACGAGGCGCCTTGCCTGAATGAAACGCTGATTTGTAAATGAAAGTTTTTTTTTTAACATTATGTAATATGTAAGTTTACATGTATGGTTAAAAGAATTTAGGTTTTTAATATAAAACAAGATGTGAAACTAGCAACGACCTGGCAATATAAATCCATTTCTAGCTCCTGCTAAAACTTTTTAGAAACACATGTATGGTCATGTTACTTGTAAGTTAAAATGCCTCATTGTTGAAGAAAGAACTAAAATGTTATCTTACATCAACAAAGTCGACGCTCCTCTCCGCATCCCCCAGCCCGTCCACGCTAACATAGATCCTCTGCGCTCCGCCCAGGGGCATACCGACGTCACATGTCAGAGTATGTGTTCCGTCTCCATTATCGCTCAATGACGTCACTTCGCACGTGGTATCGCCCAGAGACACGGAGAGGTCGGTGGGGTCGCTGCCAAGGTGCGTGCCTAGTTTGGACGAAATCAGGACGGTTAGAGAAAACCCTTTATTCAGTTTAACAGCTAGTGTGTATACCTACTCACTTTGGTACTTATTGAGCGGCACAGGGAATCGTTGAAAATTGACTACGGTCTATACGATACTGCATGATATAAATGTATTTACTCATATTGCGCCATAGCGCATAACCTGATGGATATTTCATCAACTTAAAGCAGTAAGTTGAATTTTCTGATTCTTCATTTTGGACAAAATACAAATTTTCATGGAGCAATATTATTCGTTTCGTTTTCTTCTTGTCGTTCTTTTACATACATGTATACATGTACATTGTATGTATTGAGATATTGCTAAATAATAATACACATACCAGTGAAAGCCAGCGTCTCCCCATTGGCCGTCTTTGCATCAATCTAAGAATTGTTTTTTTTTGAAAACTTAAGTACTACATGTATTTGAATATTGATTTCCGAAATATCTGTTACAAACCTGTGATGGTTAGCGTCTCCCCATTGGCCGTAACAGCTGCGGGACTCACAGCATCCACAGTGGGCGTGGCATCTGACGTCATCGTGACGTCACAACTTCCGTCACATGACGACGTTGTGACGTCACCGTCGGCTGTCTGGGTGGATACGGTGACGACAGTAAGGCCGGGAACGGCAAGGGTGGTGCAAACGACTTCTGTTGGAGCTGTACGAAGAAAGGAAACAAGATTGTCAAGGACAATGACCCAGCTTTAGTTAATAACTTTGGCTTCATATCTGTATGTGCAAGTAAACGTGTTTTTGTTAAAGATTTTTTTTTCGGCGGTATGGGTGGAGACATTGACCACGGTCAAGCCGGGACGTTTATATTCTTTATCAAACTATGTTTACCCAAAAGTTTATGATAGCTCATAACTATTTGAATGTCAAATCCAGATTTCTTGTTTACAAGACTAAACGTGAACAGCTAATCAACTAAAGCAGAAGAACACTTACAAACGGACACGACGTCATTACAGATATTCACAGCAATATCATTATAAGCCACATCGCCCCCATCCAGCGTCTCATGATCCACCAAATTAGACCTCCTTCTTCTCCTTGCTCCCCCGCCACAGGCATTTCCGCATCCATAGCACAGATTACTTCCGGTCAGCGTGATCACCTGACCTCCGGCCGTTGACCCCATTGCAGGGGTCACGGAGGTCACGGATGAACCAATCATAATGCCGCGGGAGGTTTTGGCCAATTGGGTGTCGAGGGCGTAACCGTAGTTGCTTACGCGCACCTGTAATAGTTAATATGCTTTTTGATTAATCAGGGTATTTTCGTTGGAAGCTTTTTTTTCTTAACCATTCAAGAAATCGAAAATAAAATGCGCTAGCAGGTTTTCAGCATTTAAAAATTAACTTTTTGGAGATGCGTATTCACAGTTACATGACCTCAGCACATAACATCAGCATTGTATTCCCTAGCAGCTCAAACGGTAGGCTCGAAAATGAATCTGGCCCAAACGAACAAGATATTTATTCTTCAAATGGGATCAATGATCTACATGTACATGTAGTTCGACTTTAACATTAATACTAACCGTCAGCGACAGAGGCACACCAGCAGGCATACCCTCGCAGCTGGGCGGGATGGAGCAGACGATCTGCGTTGTGGTGGCACTGCTCACAACACACGTGACCGATTCGCCGTCACCCGTTTCCACGAGAACCTGCGAAATTTAAATATAGCAAAGTTGTGAAAAATGGAGCAGAACAAATTATTTCAGATTTGATGAATTGATATGCAGTATGTGAATTGCTTTGTGGTTCAACTCATGCACGTAAACTCGAACATATGTTTGGACAATGCTTATTGGATATACGTTTTTAAAATCTTTAAATAGATGTCTTTGAACTACTTTGAATGTTTTACATAATCATCATCTATAAATCTTCAAAGGTATATAAACCAAGGATTTTTGTTTTGTCAGAATCGACGTTTTACTGAAAAAGTTTATTTTGTGTACAAAAACAACACAAATTGTTTACCCCATTTTCACATACCTCATTCTGACACATCGTCGTACTGAACCCCGTCCCCGTTATAGTGATATCCTGGTTGGCAACCACCACATCCGGACTGATCGAAGTGACGGTTGCCATCATACATGTCCACAGGCCGATGTCGAATCTGGTTGGATCCGAACCCACGACCTCGTCGCAACCTGCGGGGATCGAGAGGAACGGGGAGCAGGCCGAAGAATCGGAGGGATCCGAAACGCCTTTGGAAAAAAAAAAGTTTAGGAAATTAGTTAAGGATGCTGCTTATTTAAGTTGCCAATCTTTATTTAGAAGATTTTTTCAAATAAACTTGAAATGACGGTATCATATCAACTCTCGACATAAAACATAATCTTATTTTTGACTCCAAATATAAAACTGTCTAGATGTTATTATTACTTTTGTGAAGGGCACTTCACGAGTTGTAGCTGCAAAAGGTGTTCCACAATTGGCTTGCATATTTATATGTAATGTTTTCTAGCTACAAGAAAGAGGAACACCTTATTTGGTCGTCGTGGAGTGCCCTTCTTTTGTTATAATTTATAGCATGGATTCATTTTTAATATTTCATATTTCAATGCAAGCTCATGTGCACTCACCACTTGCAGGATCGTAGTCAGCCTCCACTTGTCCAATCATCATAGACGCATATTCGAAGTAGTTCGCCCTTTCACTGACAACCACGGTTCCCCACATGCCGAAGCCCGGAGTTACAACGCCGGAGTAGAAGTAGTAAGTGCCAGTTTGTGTGAATTGGTAGAGGTATACACCTGCGAAACAATGTTAACAACGGTTAAAGTGAATTTGACAACCACGGTTCCCCACATGCCGAAGCCCGGAGTTACAACGCCAGAGTAAAAGTAGTAAATATAAGTGCCCGTTCGGGAATATGGGCAGAGAATGATGCATGTACATATTTATGGACATAGTTAGAAAATGATCGGAAATGTTTCTCAATTTACATTTCAGATACTTTGACATTTCTATATGTAACGAAATTAATTTTCTTACTTGTCAATCAATAACTCATTGCCAGAATTATACAAGTTAAACATTTATTCTTCTTACCATTGGCCGTCTGGATGCTTGAACTCTCAAATCCTCCCGATACAGGATTGGTGGATCCAGGGCTGGTCACCTGGACAACACGATAACCGATTCCAGAGACGGATTCGGGTGTGGTCCATTCAAATGACACAAAGTCGCCGTTTTCGATTTCTATGTAAGAAGTGCTCCAGGCGTAGCCCGTGCCGTAGGCTATAAGTGAGAATAAATTCAAAAACAAAAGCATGAAATAAACATTGCAATATTGTGCGTACAGTTACAAACACTGACATTATAAACCTTGTTTATTATTTTTTCATTTATTGGCTTGACTTTGTTTTGTAATCAAATTTCAAAAATTTGCATTTATCTAATTAAATCTATCTTAACGTGTACGTGTAATTCATGAGGAATTGTTTGTATGACAAAAAACAAAACGTACTTTGATGAGATCCTTGATTGGTCACAATGTGCGTTGTTGTTGTGTAGTCAAGTTGGCATACGATCTGAAAATATGCAAAAGACATAATATACTATCAAAGTGCCTTACCCTATCTTGTATACTTCATGCATTAAATCTTCGAGATGTAAAGGGGCTAACTAAATGGGACGTTCGACAAACTTCTATTTTATAATTTATGCTGTATAATTGATTGATAACTACCTCAGTGTCCGTAGCCGATTCCTCCACACAGGCCGCATTTCCCACAGTAACACTATTCATTTCACTTGTGCTGAATCCTTCGCCAGTGAGCGTCAGCTTTTGACCGCCTAGCAACGACCCCTGGCGAGGGAACACGTTGTCAACGCGCAGGATGTAGTTGATTGTGGTATCGGTGCTGAAAAAAGATGGATATGTGGTTTTGTTTTTTTCTTTTAGAAATATACAAATTGCATGAATATTGAAATGACTTTTAAAATCATTAATACAATCAAACATTCAGTGTGAAAATAAACAAAATAGTAACCCAAGACTTAAGTAGATTAATTTTGAACATTACGTAAGTTTACGTAACATTACGTATATGCGCTTACTGAAATTGAATTTCAATGCTTTTATTTTTGAATAATGGAGTTGTTTAGTTATATTTAATTGAACACCTTCCACTTGATCACTTCCCTAACTGGGTTTAACCATGATTAAAAAATCATGATTCACAACACCATGCATTATATTTTTTCGTTGTTGTAAATCAAATGAGATCAAAGTATTTCGCGTTTCAAATAATCACTAACTTTCTGTTTGCGAATCCACTCGCGTCCGTCATCACATTCAGCGTATAGCTGCCTTTCCCCATAACCGGAAGTGTAGCCACGATTTCCGTATTCGAATAGGATTCGACGGTCGCCGCTGTGCCATCGACTTGGACGGCGTCGCTATCAGCGTAGACCGTTGAACCGAAGCCAGAGCCAGTGATAGTGATAACGGTGTCGCCTTTTGGGGAGAAAACATTTATATTGTGGAATGATATCTATAGCTTTAAATGATATTGTTTGCTTAATATCCTGTTGAAGTGAATTTTTTGGCGGCTAGCCATTTCATTCCAGTCCAAGACTATATGGTGGGACCATATTTTACTCTAATACAAATAATCATCTTGTGCTAGTGTTCTCAAAATTAAGCTGCAACGATTGGCTCTTCGTGGAAACTTTGCATGCCTCATTTTACGTTATAGTATACGAAATTCTTTTTTTTTTCTAAAATGAATGCCGAAAAGATATGAAGCCCCGTATCTCTTAATCACGGAATGATTTTGCGAACCAAAGGGAACATAGGTTCATATACAACCGTTTTGAAAACAACTCTTACCGCCAACGTTAGCAGTACTAGTGCTCAGCGAGGTGATGGCTGCAGAGGCGGATGTATAGGTAAAGGAATAACTTCCGCTGGCATCCACGCCATTCTCACTCACTACCACTGATTGGCTGCCAGTAGACTAAAGGAAATATGTTGTTCATTTTATAACAGCAGCTGCACATATAAATTCGAAATCATCAATGACGATTTTTCTTGTAGTTATTATCAGGAATTCTGGCAATATCTCCTGAAAATGTAATTAATATTCTCAAAATGTTGGAATTTTCGCAGTCATAAGATATTTTAGAAATAGAAAACAGGCTGGCGATTGTTACTTTTTCATCGTCATTGCAGACGTAACAAGAGATAAAGGTGAAGCCCATTTAAAACTGGCAGCTATAAAAGAAGTTTGAAAATAGGCTAAGTACACTATTTACTTCAGTAATGGTTGGGATCCCACACACAATATCAACTTACCCCGGCAGGCGCAATACACGTGATCTCGGTATAATCACTGGCAACGATATCGCACACATTGCCTCCAATGGTCACTTCGACCTCGTCGCCGAATCCGGATCCGCTGACGGTCACAATGGCGCCACCTATTTGAAAAGAAAATCATATACATCTAGTTTATGTCACGTCGCTCTTCCCTTTATTGAATCAAAACGTTTCTTAACAAGAGCCCCTGAGGTACAGGCCGCGGGAAATTATTCAGCTCCTTTTTGTTTAATGGCCAAGTGTTTATTGCGATAAACAAACTTTGATTGCAAACCCAGGAAATTCATATCTAAGTTAGATATCGTGTTCATACATTTATATATCTATTTATGTTGAGAGCGAAACATGAACGTACATGTGTAAATAATTAAAATCTATAATGTGTATACAATTATAATTATAACAAGATTTTTCAGTTGCCTCAATTCGTTATTTTAATGTTATTGACTTCAATATTTAGACATAGAAATGTAAACACAAAACTCACCCGATGAATATCCACTCGACGGTGCCACCCCATCCACGCCAAAGTCATACGTGAACACCACGGCTGACTCATTCCTCGCTAATCCCTGTGACGTCACAATGACCTTGACCGCACGTGGTCCGGGATTGCCTTCACCCACTGTGCACGTGATGGAATTTTCCGTTGGCGTTCCGGTCACGGTGCAAGGGGCGCGGCCGATCAGAATGGAATTTTCCGAGGGTGTTGTGGAGAAACCGGTGCCAGAGATGGTGACGGAATCACCGTAGCCACCTGGTATAAATAAAGAAAATATCGATTTATTTGCTTATTACTTAGCAATGTTTATTTGAAATATAACTTGTAATGTACAAGGTATTATAATCATAATACGATGATATCCGAATCACAATTCTCACCTTAACAAATATGCAAAACGAACATTAGGTTTGTTATTGAAGCCGCCTGGTACACATTATGGAACAAATATGCCAAAATTGTTTATTCCTTTTGTTATTTATTTATTTAAGCATATAGTTTGTATCATAACTAATAGTTATTGCATAATTTTTATGCCAAATATTGCTTGATTATCTTATTTACCTGATGTGGGTGAGATGGATGTGATGGTCGGTGTGTCGTCTTCGCTCCATTCAAAGGTACAATCGCCGGAACAGTGGGACGGAATCGAGTTTATGGCAACCACAACCTATTAGGAGAACATATTGTTAACCCAATTATAAAATACGGCTTAAAACTTTCAATTGATTGTGCAACGCTGTAAAGACGTAAGCATATGGTATGACTATCGGGTATTTCATCGGGTCCCTTTCATCTAAAGGGGCGTTATCTTTAAGTTTTCACATCAATACGATGACACAATCTGACGTTCGAAAAAAGCTTCTACCATATTGTGCAGAAATATGAATTTTGATAAAATTCAAGTGCAAATACAAAAATGTATGTACAAATTTGCAAATTTTCGAAATCGGAACTTTCGATGTCTTGGTGGTGCAAATTCACAGTTTGATTTCTGTTTTTTGAGAACCTTTATAATATAGCTTACACAAAGGAGACATAGGGAGACATGATCGCAAGTATTTCACAGTCTATGGCCATTTACCTGTGGCGCCTCGTTATGGGTTCTGAGCACATCGCCGAAGAGTGGATGCCAGTGCACGCCGCCATCTTGGATTTTGGTGAACGTCACTTCCGCATTGATGCCAGTCACCGAACTTCCGCCGTCCTGAAATAAGGAAACGATTTAAAAAATCAAAATATTAACATTTTATTATAATTTCTATCATTGTTGTTGTATTTAACCTGCCATACATGGAATTGAGATCTATTTTCCGTATGGTGGGTAAATATTTTATTTTAAAGAGTACGACATAACACAGAAGCTTACATTATATTGCGCCAAACAAGTTGCTCACTTATCGAGCCCAACAAAAACGAATATATTTAGCAACAATCAAAAGAGCCATCAGACCAATAAATAGAGGTACAGGTCTACATGCATAATCATATGTTTATTATGGCTTTCCAAAAACCAACCGCCAAATCGACATGGTCGCCGGCCACCGACGTGTACTCAATCTCCCACTCGTAGCCCCGACAGTCGCCCGACCGCTCCACCTCCATCGCCCCTACATCCGCGCTAAGCAACCAAAAATAGTTCCCACTCAAAAGTAGTATCCCCATCACTTACCGCTAAATCGACATGGTCGCCGGCCACCGTCGTGTACTCAATCTCCCACTCGAGGCCGCGACAGTCGCCCGACCGCTCCACCGCCAGGGCTCCGATATCCGCACTGAGCGACCAAAACATGGTTCCCATTCAAAAACTAGTTCCCCCTCCACTTACCGCCAAATCGACATGATCACCAGCCACCGTCGTGTACTCGATCTCCCACTCGTAGCCCCGACAGTCGCCCGACCGCTCCACCTCCATCGCCCCTACATCCGCGCTAAGCAACCAAAAATAGTTCCCACTCAAAAGTAGTA
>LQRL01058250.1:6077-29975 GCA_001703475.1 Hydroides elegans
AAGAAAATGGGGATGTTGGGAAATACAATGAATGGAAAATACCTAAATAATAGCAATATAAGGAACATTAAATGAATATGGGTCAACTCCACAAGAAAGAGCCAACTGGCAAAAACGCTAATACAAAGGAAAGCCCAGTGGGCTGGGCTTTCCAAAAAACACAATTTTCAGAATCTAGAGGAATGCAATAAATTATGACACCAATGCAGGCCGAATACGAACTCTGGCTCTGGCTTATATTGACCCCTGATGGCGATTTTGTCATGTTTGATGTGAATTACACTGTTCGAATGATCCATTTCAAAGGATCACTTGGATCTAATTATTTTAATATATATGGTTTAGATTCAGGTGATGATTATGTTTTCAGGGCTCGAAACTCCATTTTTTTTCGCGGAGGCCAAGAGGGCCCCCGCTTTTAAAAATCTGGGGTTCCAAACCAAAATCCAGTGGGCCGAACATTTATATACAGTAGACCACGGTTAATTTGAACACGGATACTTTGAATTTCGGTATAATTTGAACTATTTTCTCGGTCCCGATTTTGTATTTTTCACTATGTTATTCCAAATTTTATTCGGATAATTTGAAGTTCGGATAATTTGAACTAAATTTTCCGGTCCCGAGCACTTCAAATTATCCGTGGTGCACTGTATATGTAAAAGGTTCGAAAATGTGGGGCCCTTCGGGCCCCCGACCTCCTAAACCGGGGTTCCATTTGGAAAATCCCGGGGCCAATGGCCCCTGGGCCCCCGTGAGTTTTGAGCCCTGTGCTTCCATACTATTTTTTACGAAATTGTCTTTAAACTAGTATGTTTCCTAAATTATGGAAACGAGATGATGGAGTGTGTACATTTATCTTAAATTCAAGCATGACAATGTGTCTTTATCTTAAATCGGTTTTGAATTAAAAGAATATGCATAGAAAGCCTCATAGTGTCACTTTTAATGCTAATGATATTTGATTGATTTCGATTTTATTATTAAAATTATTAATTACTTAAAGGGTCGAATATGGCTGAAAAAGGATCGTTCTCCTTATATTCATTCGAGTTATCAATAACTCTGTTTAATCGTGGATAGAATAATTAGATCTAAAAAGAAAGATAAGCATTTATGATGGATAAATCCACACATAAATATGCTTTATTAAATACTTAAAGGGTCGAATATGGCTAAAAAGGATCGTTCTCCTTAAATTAATTCGAGTTATCAATAACTCTGTTTAATCATGGATATAATAATTAGATCTAAAAAGAAATATAAGCATTTATGATGGATAAATCCACACATAAATATGCTTTCTATCATCAACAAGACGTGGGACCGCGTCAACGGAATTTAAGACCCATTTTACGGCAAGAAACACATATATTTTTTCAAGCTGCAAAGCTTATGCGATTTTTATTGCACTGGGAATACTGCATGACAACCGGTAGCATGGCGGTCGTCTATTAATATTGTATACAAGTAGTGGTAAATCCAGGACGTGTATGTTATACATTGAAAATCAGGTTTCCAATTCTTTTTTCTCAATTTGAAATCAGCATATCGAAGATACCAAAAGACACAACTGCAATATCGTATCAATGGACGAAGTCGAATAGGGGGTTTTGTTGACTTTTTATTTACTTAAGGGCATGTTTGGTATGCCGATTAAAAGTTGTCATTATTTGAAATTTGATTTACATTACATTTAATCAAGACTCAAAACACAAACACCTGAATCTACCCATAACCTGCGTTGATATAACCTCAACGTTGAATGAAAATAAGAAAATGCTGAACTTTTGCCAACGGCTGTCAAAAGCTGTCAGCTGACTTATGGACCATCATCAACAACGAAATAGGTAAAACTTACCCGTTCAAAATATTCCTTCAGAAATGTGAATGGATTTTCCGGTCTACTAATACACAGTTGAACGATTGCATCTTTCAAAATCTGCTGTATGTCGTGCTTCTTGACGTAAGACTCAACTTCTTTCAAGCTATGTTCTTCTTCTGCTCCTGCCATGATTGCGGATGTAAACAACCAATGTCAACAGGTTGATTGTTTGCAACGATCGATATGATTGGCGGGTACTTAAAAGGTACTTTTCTATAACCCAATCAAATAAGTTGTAAGGTTAAGAACTATATTCGTGTTTTAGCACATAAATGTATGCAAAATCACGATTAAAGCAGTTTTCAATTCAAAAGAAAGAAGATAATGTTATTTCATAAATCAATAAGAATAAAAATGTAGGAATAAAAGTTTTGGTGTATAAATTTATAAAGCATTCGATATTTTATTACATATTTTTAGTATTTTTGCGCAGAGCAAAATTACAAGATTATGATATAGAAAAAAAATGTGACATGGTGTTGCAGTGTACATGCACAACAAATCGTATAATTGTCCATTAGTTGTAATATAGGCAACCCAATAATGGAAAGCTTAAGAAAACTATCAAAATGCAAGTTAGATTTAGTGCACATTTATTTTGCCGATTCTTCGCTCCTGATGTGGCACATCATCACAATTCAGTAGAATTTGGCATACTGCGTGCAGTGATCGTCAGGGTTATGAGAAAAGTCTCTAATATTTGGTGAATGAGTTGTTTTCGCAGCTTTTCTTGCGGTGTCGCATTAATAAATCCTGCGAAACATTTATGGGGACCCCTGACTTGTACTGCCTTATATAGAGAAGTGTGCTAAGAGAAAGAGCGCAAAAAACACACTCTTCATCATTTTGTTGAATTACCTTAAAAAAACTTTTTGAAGAGGAACAACAATTAAAATATCCCTTTTTATAACTTTACTTTTTGGAAAAAAGAGTTCTAGCTAACTGAGCTGCTCCTCCTCTTCTAGCCAGTTTGGAATAGAAAAGGAACACCTTTTGCAAAAATCAAACTGTTGAATGTAACTAAATCATCTATCATAAATGAAGAGTACCTCAAGAACTATTCCCAGAAAAGGTGTTCCCATCAAATTCCGGCTGGCACGGAAATTTTGAGAGAAAAAAAACTTTCTAGCTTGTAGATTTAGCGATTTCAGGAAAACTTTTTTATTATTTCTTAGTTTTCGTAATAAGTAGTGATAATTATTATTTCGAAATCGATTTAAATGGCTTGCAATTGTTAAATGAATTGGTATTTGTAATATATGATATGCATTTTAGTTTTATTCAACATTTCAATTTTCGCAAAAGGTGTTTCTTTTTCTGTTTTAAGCTGGCTAGAAAATTAGAAATAACCCAGCAGGCTTTGAAAAAATGAGCATCTTTTTACAAATTTTAATGTAAAAAAAAAACATTAATTGGTTGCTGTACGTTATCGTAATGATGTTTAAGCTAGAAAGAATTTATTCAAAATCTTTAGGCCAGCTTGGATTTGCTAGGGAACACCTTTTGTGAGGAATAGCTCGTGAGGAACTCTTCCTACGATCCAGGATATTACATGCTGGGCGCTTCAGAGTTATGACAAAATAATAATCACTTCCCGCTTGTTAAAGTCAAATGTTCCTGTGAATTACAAAAAATCAAAATACTTAAAAAAAACTGTTCATGAATTTAGTGTAGCTAGAGACCAATTAAAAATATATATATTTACAGATTATTGTTTAAGAACATATTGTTTGGAGACCTCTTGTGGCTTTATTCAGCAATTTGTTGAAAAATCCTGTTCGGTAAAGGAGAATTGACGGTAGAAGAACCATTACAACAAGTAACTTAACACATTCTGAATCGGATAAAACATTAACCAATGAGGAAGATACAATCGAAAATTTAAGATTTTGACAGAGATATGGTAAATAAAATAAGATTACGCCCCGTAATTATCAGTTTTCGGGGGCTTATAACACGGCTCATTCTACTGAGAAGTAATATATTATTTAAAATAATGCAAAATATTGAAAAATATCCATATCCTCACATCTAAGTATGTTCTAACCCAGTTTATGAGACATTCATATTTTATAAATCCTTTATACGTGCGAAAAAATACACAGGAGACAAGATAATTAGCCTTTCAATTTAAATAAATGCACAGAATTTTAAATACAAATTCACACCTTACTTACGAAATTAAATATATTGTAGAATCCATACTGTTCACTTTGCAGCGAAAACAAGATCAATAATCTGAAACACGCATTCATTGAATGTGCTTGGCATAAAGAAAACAAAAAAGATAACATTCTGATCCATCTAGATGCAGAGCGAACTTGGGCCAGATTGATTTGATCCAACTTTTGTTTAGAATATCTAATAATAAATCGATCAATCATATATTGGTTATAATCAAATAATATAATAACATACAGCCTTATTCGTTGAAAGTATTCAGTATAGTTTAAATGTAAGTTACAATTGAGTTAATTAAATGAAATCGTATTTCTAAGCAAAGTTATCCATACATAATTGATATCCTATAATATATAAAAATTATATTTATAACATAAATAATAAAATAGGGACTGTTTATTATCACTGTTAATCGGCTCATTTAGTTTTTTTTTGGAGTCACCTCAGTTGTAACACCTTTTTATTTGCATATGATTAACCATGTATGGTTTCGGCTGTTTATACATGAAATCGTGTTATTCCTATTTTCGATGTGTATGACTGGAATGAACAATGGTATATCACTATTTGTATTGAAAATTAACTATCAAGAGTTAACCGGGAGATTTTTGAAGACAGTAATTGCGCCCCAGAATCTCCTAAAATGAAAATACGCCACACATACAGTTGATTTATGTCATCTATAACACAGATAAGTTTATGCAAAGTTAGAAATTAACTCGAAAGAACCATTGAATTAGTTAATATTGAAGTGTACATACATATTCATGTCATTTTTTTCGAAAAGAATGTTTCTAAATTATACGAAACTTAATTATAAATACAAAAGTAATTGCTGGATAATCAGGTAGTTTGTTACTTGCAATTTCTTCTTACCTGGATGTTATGATGATTCGTTAATTGGTCTATAGCCCATGTTTATTTCAGAAGATGCAATCGTTATTCGTTATTATTGTTTTATGGTCCCGTCTGTTTTTGTTGATACAAAATTAATGAGGGCCTCTAAAACCCCCTCGCGGCGGGGTGCATTTTCGACAAAGCGGTAAAAGAGCATAGATGCGCTATGCATTTCAATGTTATTTAATGCGTTAAATCAACGGATAAACAGCAACATTACTTTAAAAATGGCATTCAATTTTAATTTAAAAATTGTTTAAATCATTGGCTTTTAATATATTGTTTATTTTAATGCTGTAACTGCTGTTTAACAATAAATAACAGTAAGTTGTATGGTGCTTTGATGGACAAAGCACAATATCATATAAGATATGATTGAAATACGGGGTGTAGCTTTGCCTATTTATTAATTTATTCGTTATTCCTTATGGTGGGTGCCCATTTACATTAATTAAAATTTGTTCGTTCAATCAAACTTTTCTTTCGACATTAAAGGCTGTATTCAGCTTTAATTAACAATCCCAAAATATACGTTTTAATCTATCAGAGTGTTCTCCGAAATATTATTAAATTCTGACTAGTTTGACGTTCAAACTCCTTAAGCTGTGTTCAGTCTTCAAATCCTAAAATTGAGACGTTAAACGTCTTTAAATCATTTAATTTATTATTTTCTACCGTTACGCTACGTATCTAAATTCTAACTGACTGATGGGCTGCGACGCCTACTTAATATAGCGTGTTAATTTGTAAATTTGGAATAATATTAATGCCGTTATTAGAATTCACCTTTACATTTTTGTGTTTAATCTACCCTACCCCTTTAATTCATCCACTCAAAACATTTTGACTGATTTTTTGTGTGTTTATTTTGTGTCCTATCTTGGTTTTTTAAGTTTCAAACCATGGAAAATAACCTGTTATTATTTATCGAAATTTTATAAAGGGTAGGGTATATTTTAAAAGGGATTTTTTTATTCAGACACTGGTAATACGAATCTCGATTAGGTTCCATTCTATATTATTTTATTATATTGCTATTGTCCAGTATCTGAGTTTTCATCCGGATGAACTGGTAATATTTAACAAAGGAATCGAAAAAATAATAGTTCAATACAGTTACTGTTAGTTTTAAGAAACCACCAAATATTTGTAGATTTGTATAGGTAAAAGACGAAGATGCATGATTTAATTAAAAGATCTATCAAAACAAAAGGTTGAGATGAAAAAATACATTTATATAAGATAAAATTTAATTCTTAGTGAGTGGATGTGGGACAGACATAATTATATTCGCGTCATACCGTATAAAGCCTGATAAATATATCAAATCCTCTTATTTATAAATGTTATCCTAAATTTGTTGTATAGTTTTATTGCATAGAAACAGTTGAGTACTGATACTCATCCGCTATGTGTGCTATACAAATACTGCACATGCATGCATTGTCCTACTGTAAACCCGCTTACCGGTTATACCATTATTGCGTAACCCCGATAGCTGTACCCACGAAGCCCCTAATTCATTATCGTTCCACGCTTTGCCCACGATAGAGCCTTGCTATTGCAGTTTACTATAGGGTGTTAAGGGCATTCATCGGTTTATTGAATATTTTTTATATAATTTAGTATTAGTATTTGATATTTTTCAGATATTTTCAATCAATTATATGAGTATAATTGCATATTTCTTTTGACACATCGATTTCCCGATTAGAAAATATCTTATTTCTTTGAAATATACTGATAACCTCCTTGATAGATATTGTTTCACTAGTTTCTTTAAAATGCAGATATCCTTTTGTATATAAATTTGAATAAATATCAAAACATGAAGCTATTCATTTTAATCCCTTGGGATGTACCGTTGATTCCACATACGCATAATTGAAAGAAAAGAATCTGTTGATATTTCGACATGTATCAATGTAGAATCTTTATTTGAATGTTGTCCTATTTCACTGCGATTCTCCTTAAGAGGTCGCCCATTCCTAAAAAAAAACGGGTCACACTCTATAACTATATTCTGTCTCAGACTGCAGATAGTTGACATCATGAACCGTGCCCAGAGTGAATTCGTGAAAATTAATCCACACTTTGAACAATGGAATGACGTCATAGAACTTGTTTTAAGTTTATATAAATTTCCGTTGCCTTAATCGTAAAAACACACATGAGTTTGTCTCCTATTCACAGTTTCTATATCACGAACTCTTTCTTCTATTTTTATATATTTCAGTGATTATACAACATCCTCTTTTTCTCAAATGTGGCACACAGTCTTCGGAAAAATCAACTGACACAATTTTGGTAGTCGCGTACATTCTGCACTGCTTCTTCAAGTAGGCTTGTGCGTTTAGGACATTAACCTTTGTACATGTTTGGTACTCTAGTGGTTATTTGCATCATAATCAAATAACAAGCCAAAGTAATTTTATCATTTGGTTTTATACACATTGAATTGACTATTTGCTGTAAATATTTTCTTTTATTTTAGCTAAATCAAGTATAATGTTGTTTTTCATATTCTAATTCTTCATATTGCACTTTTCCAATGACATTAGTTTCCCGTCTTGTCTGTTTTTTTCTTCATTGAGAGTAGACCATAGATCTTTCCTAAAAGGGGAGGGGGTATTTGTCCTTTAAATTTGTCCATATTCATTTGCTTAATAATAAATCAAAACATCTAAAGCGACTGTTAGCAGGATGTTCTGCTTCTTTTTTACAAAAAGAAATTCTATTCCAATACAGTATTTGTGTTTGAACCACGCATAAGTACGTTAATTGTGCAAAAATGAATCATTGTGAAATTGCTGAATTACACAAAAACACGAGATTGACTTCATACTTGCATGTATTAAGCGGGAACTGGTCACTTCTTACTTTTACAACATCGTACTTTTACAACTTCGTAACTTTTTTGGTCACTTCGTATTATTAATTTTGGTAAGTTCGTACTTTTTGAATAAGTCACTTCGTACTTGTTTCTAATTGATCATAAACATATAACATATATAACACGATTGAATAATAAAAATGATTAATAATGATAACGTAAAAACTCTTGCTCCCATTTCGGATCAGTTTGAAAAGAAAAGAGAAATAGATAGATTACTGATCAAATCATTTATTCGTCGCTTTTTTTCCTATATTATACATTTTACTGTGAAAAATGTCAATAACCCCTATAACACATTGCAACTAGCAGTGTCGAAAGGTGTTAGAAAATATATAAATATGTTTTTTTTTAATTCAATAACCATATTCAAACCGTTCCAAAATAGTTTATTTGTATATGTTTTCATAAAATGACAAAAAATATGAAAAGTACGAACTGACCAAAAAAGTACGAAGTGACCAAAATGGCAAAAGTACGAACTGACCAAAAAGTAAAAAGTCAAAAAGTACGAAATTATAAAAGTACGTAGTGACCGACAAGCTATTATGCAGTGTTTTGTCAACACTTTGGTGTTGACTAATACCCTTGTTTGTTCCAAGCGCCTGGTCATATGTATACAAGGTAACACAAAACAATTACAGAAATTTCTGTTTGATTTCTCATTTTTTAATACAAACATAGGCGCTTAAAGTTTTGTATCTGACTTATATAAATGATGAAAAAGTCTAAAGCTTCACAAGAGTAAGCAATCTTATTTTCCAGGTACAATTCCAGCCATGACAATAATGCAGACAATAATGTTACCAAACTACACAATACAATTTGAGCTTTTCTGTAACGCTAACTTCAAACTCTTTTGATTAACTGATTCTACATTAAGTTAGCGTCTTTGGATGATTTCAGGTTTCTCAATGGTTTGCAGGATTTGAGCAGTTCTTTAAGATACACTGGAGCTTTACCATGACCAGATTTGTGAAGAGTGATGGCTATTTTGTATTTAATATGATAGCATACAGGTAATGAAAGTAGTTTTTTTTAGAATGCGAGATATGGAGTCTCATCTAGGGGTCAAGGTTACCAGTCTGGCAGCCGAGTTTTGTACATTTTGTAACTATTTGATATCGTTGTCGTGCAGATATGTCAGTGAGGAATAGTCTAATTGTCTAGTCTACTTGTCTAGTCTACTTGTCTAGTCTACTTGTCACTATGGCTAGCATCAGGTTTTGAGGTCTTTTCTTTCAAGTAATGTCGAATTAAACAGGCCCCTCGGATGTGATATCTACAAGCTCTCACAACGTATGCAAAATGCATTCTAACATTCATGATGAAGTCTAGTGTCACCCCAAGGTTCTCTACACTTTTGATGATTTTATTAACGCTCACGCTCTGGCATGGTTTTGACATGGCTTTTTTTACCGAACACGATGAATTCCATTTTCAAAACATTTAGACACAGTTTATTTGCGAATGTTTATGCCCTTGCGACATTTAGCATTCGCTCTAGTGATGGATTCAACTGCGTATGTCACTTTCAGAAGCCAAAGTTATGTCCTTCCACATAGTGTTATAATCTACATATCCGTAATTTGAGTCGTTGAGTAGTTGAATGGTTCTTCATAATTGTTTACAGTCGGCATCCTATTGTGGACCCTTGGCAATAATAATAGGTTCCGACACGCTATTTTCCTAATACTCGCTGCGATCCCCTTTCGATAGAATGACGAGATACGATGAGCACCACCTTACAACCGGCGAATTTATACAATGGGAAGAACTGATGCGGTCGAACATGATAATTCTTTGTTCGATTAGCTTTTATACAAATGTAAGGTTGGATACTATACTGGCCTATAGTTCTTGTGGATGGGTTCAAAACCTTGTTTTTTCAAGAAGAGGCATCACTAGTATTGTTTAATAGACTGGTTCCATTTTTCTTCATTCAGAGATGTGTTAATATTTTTTTAGTACAACATGTGTTATTGTGTGAGAACCCGATTTGAGAATAGAGAGTTTGTGCAAATATAAAATTTGTTGCGCTAGTAGCCTGGATTCCCCAAATATAACCAATCACATTCCTTGTTACTGGTTTGTTTGAGTCATTTTGACGTCATTCAAGTGGAATTCCCTAAGTTGCCCAAACTCTCTAATAAATGTTTGGAACGAGTCTCACAGTTTTTGTTAAAAACTGATTGAATAACTTTCATAACATACCTCAGATAAAAGGTTGAGAATATGTCGAATGGCGTGGTGATCGTGTTCCCATCATGCGTTTTATTATCTATGGTCAGCAATGAACCGGACCTTGAGAGCCCCATTTTATCAATTAAAAAATGTATTTTATTTTTATTTATTTATTTGGGGGGGATATGAGCAAACAATCAAGATGCAACAAATATGTGTAGCAACAATAACCAGGAATATTGGGCTTGTAACGAAAAAAATGTAATGGTGAACTGAAGTTTTGTATAGCAATTGAATTATTTAGTCAAAATTTGGTTTAATGTAAAATATCATTTTCAAATTTGTTTATTACAGTTTATATAGCTAAGAAAATATATCTGCTATGTTAATTTGAGAAATATTAAGAAATAAACCGGCGTTTATATGTTGAAATTATAACAGTCATATATTTATATATAAGTTTGCATTTACTGTTTTAGCCCTCGACCGGCGCCAAATAGTCCGGAGGGGATAGTAAACGCGTTTATTATTGGGATTTAAAAGTTACAAAAGTGTTGTCAAGTACGAAAACTGCAGAATGTAGATATACATATCCCAGAGAAGAAATGTGTAAAACGTATCAAGTTGATACGCGAATTTTTTATTTTAAAAACTAATGAATGATAAGTTTTACTTTTTAATATTTGTTCCGTAGCCCATTATTGCTCAGCAGTTTTGTGAGCGTATAGCAACCTGTAAACAACCTTGTCCTCCCAATAATTACCCATGGTGTTATACCAACATATAAACACGTTTTGCCAAAATGTAGTATAACCTTGACAAATATAGAACCAATGTTTTATTATTATAATCATCATATAAATACATGCGTGAATGTATCGAAAGAGCTTGAAAATGTTTAATTAATATCTAGATCTAAATATCTACAATTGTATAAATTACTGCTTATCTTATTTATCTCTATATCTGAGTTTATGATATTCGCTATTTCCTCTTTTGGCAAGAACTTGTCCCGCTCACTAGAAATTCCTGGAAACCTTCTCTACTCTACTTTACTTATCCTACCAAGGGATCCTGATGCGCAACCTCAATTCCTTTTGCATATACCTTTTGGCAAGTGCCGTAACAATCCCGACCGCTCTCCCTAGCAACTCCTTAGCAACCCGTTTTTGATTCTCTCGAACCTATTCAAACTCACTTCCCATCCAGTATATAAAGACCCAAAAAACCCGATCTCCAGTCTGATCCTACCGTTACTATGCAAGTTAAAACAATTGGCTAAAGATAAAAATCAAGTAAGTAAATGTTTTGAAAAAGTAATAACTTGTGTTATGATGAAATTATTATTATAATGAAACGTTTAAAGTAATTGTTGCACCGTGTCGATTAAAATATGTTTTAACCTAATAAAAAGATGTTGAAATGTGGTTCTAATTACGTGTTGATAAATAAATATAAACTAAAATAAAACAAACATGAACTCATAAAAACATTAACAAATTGAACAACATAGGCTACACCCCTAGCCAAGTAAAATTGGAACATATTTAAATGTGCGACTTGTTTGTGATATAAGACATAAACAAACATTGATCAACAATTAAGTGTAGATTAAAATATGTTTTAACCTAATAAAAAGATGTTGAAATGTGGTTCTAATTACGTGTTGATAAATAAATATAAACTAAAATAAAACAAACATGAACTCATAAAAACATTAACAAATTGAACAACATAGGCTACACCCCTAGCCAAGTAAAATTGGAACATATTTAAATGTGCGACTTGTTTGTGATATAAGACATAAACAAACATTGATCAACAATTAAGTGTAGCAACAATATCTAGGAACCTTTTGTGACACAATCAATTCATTGTTGATTTTATAAAGCACTTGAGTAAAACCAACATAATTCGGTTTATTGTAAGATGTCATTTACATATTGGATGATTTTAGTTTAATTAGCTGATTAAGACGTGTATCATATTTATAACAAAAAAAAAATAATTATGTTTTGTTTTGATTTCTCTTAAATACAATTCAAAAAGGATGTTTTATGTTAATGATTCTATCCGTTTACTCAAGACACCATTCATACTTCTTTTCCCTTTTGAACATGGGAAAGTTGTTCGATTCATATATATCGAGAACCTAAGAATTACATTAGAAACACTTTAACCCATTAAAACCAATTTTTCAAAAGGCTGTAAAGTCATCTTCAAACAACATTAAAATTATGGAAAACAACAAATTAATTCTATTAAAAAATAACATTTGACAAAAGGGTCTTTACTGTTGCTGGACTGTTGCTCTTTTTTTTTCTAAACAGTTTGGCACGGAAACGGAACACATTTTCATCATATTTTGTAAATAGCACTTTATAAGACATTGGCAAAAAAGTTTAATATATTTTGAAATGATTATTTCTAAAACTGCTCTTATATATCTCCAAGCTTGATATATTTTCTCAAATTTCTAAGTCAGCTGGAATTTGGTGGGAATACTTTTTCGTGAGGTGCTCTTCATGTGCCAAAAAGAACGATTAGATATTTAGAGGAGGTAATAAGAAAGAAAGAAATAGAGAGATAGAGACGTGGTGACAAAAGAGGTTATGCATGATGAACAGTTTAAATGAAAATTAGTTTCACAATATAAAAATCCATTACACATATTGCGCAATAAACAAGAAAACAGCAGCCATGGCAAATGAAACACAATAAAAGTAGTTCGTGTCCGACATCTTAGAAACAGGAAGTGTGACTAGAATAATTTTATTTCTTAAAACACAGAGTGTTTATGACATATTTGATACAGTTTTATAGGTGATTAACTTCAGGTTAGTTTGCTCTTCGAAATCCGATGGGTTTACTCGTGATATTGACTCTTGCGTTCAATAATTAAGTAAAACATGCCAGGGGCAAACTTTTTGTTGTGAGCTGATTCAGTAATATCACTTTACATTTAGCCCCGTATTCTTTTGGAAGCACTCTGTCCCCGGGGACAGATGCGGTTACAGTGACCATCCCAAAAGAACAGTGTCTCTGAACTTGGTGACATGTAACCATGTTCAGAATCGGAGACTGTAACCGTCTCTGTCCCCGGATACAGAGACTTCCAATAGAATACGGGGTAAGAAAACCACTTCGAAATGGAAATGATTTAATATGGGGACAGTGAGTTTTCATTGATGATAAATAAATCATACATATGATATTGAACACCAACAGGGGTGGTCACCATGTGGGCCCTGTCAAAGAATCTTAATTTAATTACAATGCGAAGAATATTTGTTTTTATATAACGTGAATATCCTTTGTTAAGTTGTTCCTTCAGTTAACCTCGAAGAAGAAATACCCTCTAGCTATGTGTCAATAAATGTGTTGCCTTAAGAATATAAATTTAAGTACGGTAGCTTAGACATTTGCCACTTATATTTAGCGCCCATATTGTGCGCCGTTCATAATGTGATGGATAGTTTCAATCACCGGTTGTATTTGTAAAGGACCCTGTTGGAAATAAGCTTTCGAGCTTTACGGGTTATCCCTGTGTAAGTCAACAAGTTATGTGTTCAAAATGTTAGGATAGTCCTATATATAGATATTTTGTTTTTATGCATATTACACATAACATTTGTTGAACATATACAAACGAATAAATAAATAAATAAAAGTTGTAAGGCTTGACAATAACCTATAATAACACTGCAATTTTCGAAATAAGATACGCTGTCAGGCTCGCACCAGCCGTTCGCATATTTTCAAAATGCAAATTTATTTCGGGAAATGCGAAAACAAATTTGAGGTCTTTTGCAATAGTTGCAAGGCTAAATTTGGTACATAGAGAGTATTTGCAACAATTTCGAAAATTGCAAAAGAAAATTGAAAAATGCGATTGAAAATTTGCATGCTTTCACAACATTTGCGAAAGGAATTTTAGGCCCAGCGCGAGCCTAGGCTCGTTAGCTAGAAGTATACTCGACACTCTTCCACTTAGGCGATTTCACCCACAATCCTATATTGTTATAGCCATATTAGGACGTCATGAATTAACTCATTAGTTCAGTTGTTCCTTCAACAATATACATTAGAACGCCTAGTGATTGCATCACCAATTCGTGATCATTTCATGCGCTTTATTCATTTGTTTGTTAATTTCATTTTTTTTTCTTTCTTCATATTATGAGCTATATAGATAATTAAAGACAGTGTAGCCACGTAAAAATGGAACACTCAGGAATACTGGGGTTATCTGAAAGGATCCACGGGAACGCTAAAGAGACTATGCCTTCGAGTTGTGTTAGTTAAATAATCAATAGATTTGTTTAGTGCGATGTTGTCTTAAAAAGCTCGATTGTATTCAAAAGGCATATTTTACATGATTAATATTTCGATTTTGTTATGTTTAGGTAAGGTAGTGCTATGGCTTCAGTGGAAACTCCTCCACCACCCCCTCCAGGCCAACCGGAATGGGAAAAGGCACGGAAAGCGTTAGAAAAGTTGAACCCAGAAAGTAAAGAAAGTTCGAAAGAGCAAAAGAGTCAAGAAGCAAGCAGCAATGATCCATATCCCGGGGCAGGATATCCTTCATACAATGAATATCAACCATACATGAACCAACCCCCTCCCCAAGGACCCCCTGGCTACATGTATAATCGATATCCCGCTCCATACAGAAATGGCCCACCTTCAGAAAATGGGATGCCCTATATGCCAAATCAGCAAGGAAGCAGTGACAATGGACCGAATGATAATTCTAACTCACAATCGTTCACTCCAAATTCATTCAATAACAAACAGCGGCCTGACTACAGAGGGAATTATATGAACTCTCCGTTTAATAATCGTGGTCGAGGACGTGGTGGAAACAATGCATTTAGGGGCGGCGGTGGTCCGATCCGTTTTCAGCTCCCAAAGAAAGATCTCAGCAACAATAATTTCCAAGCATTTGGTAAAGGGCAGCAAAGATCGTGGCCCCAGCCAAGGCAGCAAAATCCACGACAGCAGAGACCGACTCATTACACAGCGTTTCAACCACAGCAGCAAAGTAACACTCCCTTTTGGGCAAGTCACGATGCGAAAACCACGCCATCAGAGCAGGAAGCACCAGAAGAGAAGACATCACAGCAGCAGCAGCAACCAAGTAATGAGACGACCAAAATGGAAACCGAGGAATCAACTCCTAAAGCCACAACATCAGACGGAAACACACAAGCAGCTAACAAGCCAGATTCAGCCGCAGCGCAGGGTGAATGGCCACCGAATCTGAAGCGATTCGTGCAAAAGTGCTTTGCCCAAGCGATCGATGACGCCGACAAAGATGCGATGGAGAAATACTTGAGAGAAAAGCTGACGTCTTCGTTCAACAGTAATTTGGTTAATAAGATCGATTGGGATAACGAGCCGTTGCCGATAATGCCTAGTCATGGCGCCGCGAATCGCATGGTCCCTTCCGGCGGGCTAGCCGCAGGCATGCAAGGAGCGGTTGCGTCGCCGTTCGGCACTGGCGCCACATCGGCTGCCGCAGCGGCATTCGGTCGTGGTTCGGCGTTCAATCGAGGCGCGGCGTTCGGTAGAGGCAATCGCGGACCGGCGGCGAGACGTGGCTTTGGAGGCGGAAGGCGGTGGTCGCCGCCCGGCTTTTCTCGTGGCGGGTCAAGGTCACGAAGTCGTTCAAGGTCGCGCTCAAGGTCACCCTCGTATGGTCGCAGGCGGGAGCGCAAGCAGAGGCGAAGAAGCAGGTAATAAGCTGTTGCTTCTTATGTGACTTAACTGTATTTGATTTTCAAAATAAAATATTATAAATTTTTGTTGTTTTCACCTCTGATAACAATAGATAACACGTGAAATGTTTAGTGCACCGGTCTAATGCTGATTTTAATTTCATGAAATTAAGTTTTGATATGAGTTTCAAATTATTAAAATAAAAAGAGGATTGCGGATGTACAATACTTTATATGACAACACAAAATCATCTTTATGTGACTTGTAACTTTGGCATCTACAAAATCTACTAAATTTTCTTTTTGTTCAGGTCTCGATCAACGAGCCGCTCACGCAACCGTCATTCATCCATCAGTAGCTCTGGTCTCTCATCATCGGAAAGCGATTCCTACGAGTCGAACGATCGGCGCTCTAATTGGGAATCATCGCAGCGCGGCGGACGCGGTCGGAGTTCGGAGCGGAGTCGCGGTGCTCGCGGAAAGAGTGGACGTGGTCGCGGAGATAGCAGGGAAGATCGAGTGACGCCCAATAATAAGAAGAATATGAAGAACAAGAACAAAAAGAAAGGGTAAGGTTTCACGATACGTTTACCAAGTACATGATGGGAAAGACTTAAATAATAACCTTCAAGTTCCTCGGTAATTTCCCCGTTAAACGTTTTCTTAACGATATTCATGCGAGAAATATACCAATGAGTTACAAGAAAAAAATGTGAAAATGCCGAGTTAGAAATACTGAGAAAAAATCTCTAAATTTAGAAATACATCGGGTAAATCAATCGAACTACAAAGCGCAATGATTTTACCATTTGTGGCGATCCCCCCATAGACTATGGACCATGGATACGACTGGTTCACCCGAGAAGACAGCGAAACTCAACAGTCGAGCGGCGCGCTTTGCAGACACGCTGAGCAGCAACACCCGTTCCAGTCCCCTCACTTTGAGCATCAACAACTTCAAGGATTCTGATGAGGAAGTGGACTGGGGCTCGTTCAAGATCGTCGGCACATTGCAGTCACTCGAGAAACCGTACCTGCGACTCACTTCGGTGAGGAATGTTTTGATGTTATGATGCCCTGATACATTGACATGATGTCTATATTGTGCCATGATTTAAAAAAGTAGAAAACTACGTTTTCTTGCCTTTATATGCCTTCCCTTAAACAAAAACCATAACAATTCGGATATAGACGTCTTTTAAATCAATAAAGACAAATTTTGGTAAGAGGAATTTTAAGAATATTATGAAAATTCATGTTATCAAATACTTAAATTCAAAAACGAAACTAAAATCTAAATTAAAGTATATTCAACCATATTCAATGTGGTACTGTATGAATCAAAAGCCCTTACCATTATTTGTCTTTTCTCTGATTCTAGGCTCCCGCCGCATCCGCCGTGCGCCCGGTGTCAGTGCTACGCAAATCGCTCATGATGATCAAGCAGCACTGGAAGACCAAGGCCAACTACCACTACGCCTGCGAGCAACTTAAAAGTGTGCGTCAGGATCTCACTGTGAGTGTTTAGCATAATATTGTGAATTTCGTTTTAGGGAGTTAGATGATAAAATTTGCCTTTATAAAGCTGCAATTTGCAAGAGCAGAATAACGTTCGTAATCTGTCTTAAGGAGACGTTTTAGAGTTGCAGAAGATAAACTTTTATATAATGATATGAATTCATTTGCAAAAAAATAAGTTTCGGCTTTAATTTTGATGAAATACACTTGAAAAGAGTGTGTCTATATTTCTTACCGAATGCATATTGCAACTGCATTTATTTACGCTTTTAAACACATAACTTTATGTTATACATTTACTTCATTTCTAGGTGCAATGCATACGCGACGCATTCACAGTGCAAGTCTACGAGACGCACGCCAGGGTGGCCTTGGAGAAGGGCGACCACGAAGAGTTCAATCAATGCCAAACGCAGCTCAAAGCGCTTTATAACAAAATATATATATTGGCTTGTTTCTAGGTACAATGCATACGCGATGCGTTCACGGTGCAAGTGTACGAGACGCACGCCAGGGTGGCCTTGGAGAAGGGCGACCAGAAGAGTTCAATCAATGCCAAACACAGCTCAAAGCGCTTTATAACAATATATATCTTTGCTTGTTTCTAGGTGCAATGCATTCGCGATGCGTTCACGGTGCAAGTGTACGAGACGCACGCCAGGGTGGCCTTGGAGAAGGGCGACCACGAAGAGTTCAATCAATGCCAAACACAGCTCAAAGCGCTTTATAACAATATATATATCTTTGCTTGTTTCTAGGTGCAATGCATTCGCGATGCGTTCACGGTGCAAGTGTACGAGACGCACGCCAGGGTGGCCTTGGAGAAGGGCGACCACGAAGAGTTCAATCAATGCCAAACACAGCTCAAAGCGCTTTACAATGAGAGCGGCATTGAGAGCTCGCATATACTTGAGTTCACCGCTTATCGGTTGCTGTATAATTTGTTCGTCAACAACTCGCTCGGTATCCTTTTGATAGAGAAAACAATCATGAAAATACCAACGAACTCACATTAGCTAGTATAAAATAAATTTGAGTTTTGATATATTTTCGCACGTGAAATAACAAAGCTAAAAACATTCATAGAATGTACAATATGATGTTCATGGTTCGCGGCTAAGATTAACAAGTGAGGTAAAAATTAAATAAAAATGATAAAATGCTATATCAGGCTAATAAATGCTAATAGTCGCGCTACACCTCACAAACCTCCTACAGTTTCTCTTTAACCCTCATTTTCTCAGATATGACCACCGAATTGGCTAAGCTAACGGCTGAGCAGAAAAAGGACCCGACCATTGCTTTTGCGCTAAAAGTGCGCTCAGCGTATAGGCTCAAGAATTATTATCGGTTCTTTAAGTTGCATCGGGATGCTCCCAAAATGTCGAGTTATCTCATGGATTGGTTTTCAGAGCGGTTACGAAAAGATGCTATGAAATGCATTATTAAGTCGTACGTATCCCAATGGTTCCATGTTTTATCTTGTTTTACAGCTATCTATACATATGAAAGTCATGTATATTTATTCATATATATCATGGCCTTTATGTGTATGCCTTTACAATATACAATGTTGTTACTATACAATTTTATTTTAAGTTTATTATTATATATTGAATGTTTCCCAAAAACATTTTTGAAGTCATTTACCGTTATAATGATTGTAAGCAGTGGTAAGTATATGCCTAAGGATGGTGAGTATGTTAGAAATCACATATCATAGACATGAAATGATATATTTAATGATCGTTTTGAATAATGTATTTCAGGAAACGATGGTAAGTTTTGATTTGAATGAAACAGTTTATTGCTTATAGCATCTGAAACAGCTGAATTTTAAGAATTTTACCATTTGGATCAATCAAAGTAAATTTGATTTTAATCGTACAGTGGTAATAAAAAGTGTTTGATAAATCACTATTCCTTCCTATGTCACATTGTATTTCTTATATTTTGATAACCATTTCTCGCTGCTAATCTAATGTTTTCTATATGTTCACCCTTTAGATACAAGCCGACGATCGATGTCGAATCGGTGACGAAAGATTTAGGGTTCGAGAATGACACGTCATGCGTTGAATGGCTAAAAGAAAAGGGGGTGTCACTTAGTGCCGATAATAGTAAAGTGGACTGCAAAACGAGCATGGGGGTCGTACAATCTTTGTAAAAAAGTAGTAGCACCAGTTATGTTGCTGTGTACACATTGTGTCTTTCATATGTTCTTGTATATGCTTCAATTTGAGTATCATGTCATCAACTGATTTATCATGAGAATTTAAACATGGTTCATACATGATGGTTTGGTCTTTTTAGATGATCTCCCACGGTTTGGTTGGGTTTCCTGTGGTTAAGATGGTCTCCCGTTCTTGGTCTTGGTAATGCGTCTCCCGTTTGCTTGGCTGTGTTTTCTTGTGGTTAAGATGGTCTCCCGTTCTTGGTCTTGGTAATGCGTCTCCCGTTTGCTTGGCTGTGTTTTCTTGTGGTTAAGATGGTCTCCCGTTCTTGGTCTTGGTAATGCGTCTCCCGTTTGCTTGGCTGGGTTTTCTTGTGCTGGATGCATCTTTGTTTGTCCAATGTATTTTATTGTTCCCGTCAGCGTTGGTTCCTGGATTTTGCTTAATTGGTTGAGTAATAACACATGGTAAGTTTTCATCCTTTCTGCTGTGCTTTCAAGTCTTTGAAACGTCTGGAGCTGTCCTCGTCTTGGTGCTAGGTTACCTTGGTAAGTCTTCTTATGACATGCTTTGCTCGATTCAGAGTTTTTCCGGATAATAATTTTTCTTGCAGGATCAACATTTACAGGATTCATTTCATTCCCATTTAAAGAAGGTTTTGGTTTTTCAATAATATTGTTTGTGTGAAAGAATGTTTGTGTTTGTTAGTTGTGGTTGTGTATGATTGAATGTCTCTATTGGTTGGTTTCTCGTTGCCGTCTCGTCATCTTTCTTATGGTGTTTTCGATGTACAGGTTAGTTTGCCTTGCCTCCCGATATTGGTTTGTCCGATTCTATATTTTTTTATTTCAGAAAAAGAAGAATTTGTGGTTCATTGTCTTCTTGAGTCAAATTGCTTGGATCATTTGCCGAAGTCTCGTCCAGATTCATTGGTTGCCTCCCGTCTTTGTTTTGGTGATTGAGTCGTGTCTTTCTGAATTTTGGTTCTTGTACGTTGATGAATTTTATGTAACAGCTACTAAAAGCAATGTTTGTACGTAACGTCTTAAAATATTCCCCAACCGTACGCTATAAAGATGCTCTACCATGCCCTACCACTTCGAGCCAGTTTTCAACCGAAGTAACCGAGGATCGAGTAATAAGCCCTTGGATAAGTCATTTACCATCAGTGTCCCCACGTCAACCTCTCGTTCTCTGGTGTCCAAGTCAACAGCTTCCTTTCAAGTTTCCCCGTCAGATGCTACCCACGACCGGTTGCGTCTTCAGATGTTTCTCCCGGTCTCACTCTCATAACGCAAAAGTAGTCATCCATTAAAAATCCCATGGTTTACAACCATTGTCAACAGAGTTAATTCCCGATGTCCGTTTGTGAAAGTCGTCATAAGCTAATATCGAGTAGGCTACAAATGCGGCCTGCTGGAGCATTTGCTTTGTCTATTGTGCTTATCTTCAACACGGAAAGGGTCCTCAACTTCAGGAGTTTATAGACATTTTTCATTATGATATAAATATAAGACACCTGTATAAGTTCCGACAGCCGACCTAAAAGCCAAACAGAGTGTATAATTTCCAGCAATGGATCAGTCTTGGTTTTTATTTATGGACGGAATTCAAATGCGAAATGTGGCAAGGCCTGGATATATTGCTAATCATGTATGGACACAATACTGATCTTATTTGCAGGTTTATCTTAATATATCTAGGTATCAATGGATATGTGAAACATGATAAGATATTCTTCAATTCAACAATGGACTGAGATGGTTTTCTACATACTGATGAACCAGATAACTCAAATCACTACTTGTATACAGTTGAAGCTGGCTTATATTGATGAACTGATATATTTCAAGAGCCGTTGCTTAATCAAGTTATGTTTTACATTGCATGAGCCTGTTTTGAAGTATACAATTATCTTAGTATATTAGTGTAATTTTGGTTTAAATAATAGTATATTAGTGTAATTTTGGTTTAAATAATAATTATAATAATCAGTAATTAAGTGATCGTGAAACAATATTGGCAAGAATTTAGATCACGATTTAAAACTTTGTCAAATCGATTTCTGTACACAAGTAAATTTAGTTATGATGGGTTATAATTTGTACTAAGATAATCATACAAAATATTGTGATATGCCTTATCAAGTTTCAAATTGATATTTTTTTCCAAAGTATACTTTGCATGAGTAAGAGTTCACTAAATAGTTTAAATGTTTGTTTTAGAAATTAATGTTTTCTAATTTATAGGTTTTATTAAGTATCGAAATGTTAGAAACAACTTAGATTAATATTTTTGGAATAATGAATCATTATCTCGAATTAAATGTACTAAATCGTTACCCTTAAATAATGTTTTATTTATTTTCTAGTCATTTTAACTCTGAACATTTTCTTATATATGGAAATATATGCAGTAATAAATGATAACATAATTCAGCTGCAAATAAGTGTTTCTAAATTAAAGGTAAGTTCTAGATTACAAAGCAAATAAATCGAAATAATATATGATATCAACCATGTAAATAATTATATTGTTACCCAAATAAAATGAGAGTAGCAGCATCATTGCGTTTCAATTTTGTCATGAGTAATATCTGAAGTATATATTTTGTTGGAATAATGCATTCCAGAAAATTAAGAAAGAGCGGCTTTGATTCTTCGTTTTCACATTCAAATTAAGATTCGTTATTTCAAGACAATTATGATATTTAAAAACATTTTCATTGTTTATTCAATAACACGATCTTAAACAGATACAATAATTCTTCGCAAGTAAAAACATAATCAAGAGCATAACATTTTACAAACGAGTACAAAATCAAACAGCTGGGATTCAATTTAATGCCTTCGAATGTCTATATTGAACGTAAAATTCTGCAAGTTATTGCCGAATCAAATCTTGAAAGTACAAAGAATAATTATCTTGTGAATGTCTATAGTGAGTGCTCACTAAAACTGTTGTCCAACACCAAATACACCGCAGTAATCCAAACAGACGCTCAAGTGTACCAATTTCTGGTTTACAACCAATTTTAAGAAACCTTAAAACATATACTATTACTTACAATACTGTTTTCAAAGCAAAACCAAATGCTTATTTCTAGCGATAAGACAGCCTTCAATTAAAAATTGTAGGTTGTTAATTAGATGGGACTTATGCAACACTTGATCCGGACAGTCAAACCTCTCATTTTGAAGCGTCCAAAAGACAGAAACGATCATAATCTCGTTAGAAATCGCCTGTGAATCGATCAATATATAGTATTCACACGAAACAAATGAATATTATGTATAGGAATGAATAGCGATATTGTACAACTGTGAACTTATAGTAAACCTAAAACACAAATTATTCAAATAGAGAAAGAACAAGACTTAATATCTATTTCTTATTCACAACTTTCAGATATTCATGACAGTGTCTATATAATGACTAAATGAAATATAATAACTGCAAACTGTCCTTACAAATCTACCCTAGAATATGTATAGCCATCCTTTCGGATTTTTCAGAAAAAAAAAAACAACATTACAATCAGGTTAAGAAAACCCTAATACTTTACATGATAAATGCACTTGAATACAAACTTCAACTAAGGATACATTATATAAATGTACTTCACTATTCTATCCATCAATAAAATGGGGCACTTATTTCTTCACAGTGATGCATAAACAATAATTGAAATATTCCTTATGTTTTAGACGGGAGGGAGAAAAAAACACGAAATATAGCAAAAGTCCATTATAACTGAAATAATGGTTAACAATACTGGATGATCGGTGTTTATTATTGGCAAGAACATAAATGTCAGTCCTATTTAAATCGAGTAAACTATTCATATATAAAACAAGACAATCGTGGATTGCATATCCCCCGCCCCGACTTTGGACCTCTACATACGAGGAGCAGCACCTGGCCATACGGGAAGCTATTGTGGTTTTTGTTGTGTTTTTTGTTTTTAACAAAAACCACAACAATTCCGTTTTTCGGATAATTCGATATGGAGTACATTTACTTTCACATTCAAATATTGCCAAAATAAAGTTGAGATATCATTGGTAGTGTACATTATCACGGCGTAGCCGAATGGATATAGTGGTTGACTCACGGCTGGAACGAGTTGACAATAGCACTGACCAGACGGCGTGAGTTCGATCCCACTACGGAGAGCACACATGTGGTCGACATTGTTTTTTTTTTACGGAAAACGACTAAGTCCGAAACTTCAAAAATCGCCAAAATTACATTTTTTCGAAAATTTCAAAAATAACCTTGCGAGGCACAGCTTTGGTATGTATTCTATCCAGCTGTGGTGTTTCATCCACCTACAGTGAACAGTGACTGAGATATCGCCTGGACAAAACTATCACGGAAAAGGACTAAGTCCGAAACTTAAAAAATCGCCAAAATTACATTTTTTCGAAAATTTCAAAAATAACC
>LQRL01058267.1:0-16414 GCA_001703475.1 Hydroides elegans
TCATTGGCGCTGTTAACTGGAGCACTAAGCACTACTTGTTGTTTAATTAGAGGCTTCTCCTTCGACGACATGAAGGTATAGGGCTAAAGGGTTAGGGAAGAAGTTCCTGTGTCAAGAGGGGGAAAGACAGGGTTTTCTTGCTTAATGAGGCGCGCGTTATTAACTGCGTCGGTTGGCGCACGGTGTCGTGAAATTGTCGGGGAAAGGACGGGAGATATGCGGGGGTTACCTTTTAAAATGATGGGAATTTTTAATTCTCGCTTGTGGCATTATTGAGACGGTATGATACTTTCGATTTAATTTTTACGTTCTCATTGATACGCCTTGCTTCTAAATCGTTATGAAATATATAAACTTGGTTTTACCTAGCCATTTTCAGAATTTCAATGTTTCTATTTGATATGTAAAAAACACATTAATCGACCATGTGCGAGGCGGTGAATGGTAATTAAATGAAACATTTAAAACACCATTTATTATAAATCAGCCCACAAAAGAACGGATAAGTAATCACCTCATCATATTCAAATCACCTTTTATAACTACTCCAAGAACATAAAACGCTCCTTCTACTCAAATATCACTTTATGTGGCAGCTGATTGCAAATTTCAAAAATACTTTCAAGACAAACTCATGATTAGTACATAACTTTAAGATCCACAGCACTTGACCAAGGATTAAGGGTGCAGTCATCGGGCAGCGGCAAATTTGCCGCAGACCCCATAATTTGGTATAAATGATCTGCGGCGTGGCGGCGTGCAATTTGGTATAAATGATCTGCGGCGTGGCGGCGTGCCGCTGCCCGATGACTGAACCCTAAGGCGACGACACTCTTGAAAAACTCGAGACTTGTTTACTCTGCTTATGGTTTGCAGTCCTCTGAAGTTAATCTTAAGTCATAAATATCGCAGGTGCCTCATTTGAATATAGTTCATCGCGTTGCCACATTTTAATCTCCATCATCTAGACTCGAACGGAATATTGATCAAGGCCCCAATAAGCTTTGATCGGTGATTTTCTATTACCATTTTGAGTGGTTGTCGTTAAAAAGAGCAACTTGAAACTAATTTGATATTAATTCACTGAAATTCGGAGTTTAGGAATTACAAATCGCTCTTCAAGGAAGTTTGCATAACAGTTGCTATTTTAGCTGAATTTTGTTAATTTTGTGAACTTTTGTAATTCGCAAAAGCCAATTTGTATATTCCCATCATTCTTTTACCTACGGATTTTATTCATCCTCTAAATTTTCATTATAAAGAAACAATGATTATAATGGATATCTGCAAATAAATCCTTTTTATGTATACATTTAATCTTCCATAGGCTATTTAGTAGATACAGTATATAGATGCATGTAATTATAGTTTATTAATAAATCCTTTGATTTTCTAAACACTGATAAATCATATAAAATATGCAATACCAAATCCAAACAAATAACCAACGATTCCTAAACGATCCATTAAAAAATGCAGAACTCGATCATAATGAAAAGCAATACCCCCATCATCATCGATTACAGTGATCGGAGATTATGAGAACAAACAGATCGACTTCATGGCCTGCTAACAACAACAAGCAAAATTCACGCTCCATTGCCCACGAATGCTCATTGTATGACAGGCAGACGAGATGAAATCCGGATGGACTTTTACCCGATCTGGATTGGGTTGTGTCCAGCTGGTGGGGCATTTCATGGAAGCGTTTTGAAGTATGTTGGATTATGGACTTTGGACCATCTAACCACCCGATGACCATAGCGAAAGATACCATATAGTCTGTCTGTAGCTTTTTTAAACGGCGATCGAAAGCACAAAAAGGAGAAATCTTGGTTTTTTTAGTTGAGCGATTTTATGCTTCTATAGCATCAAAGTAGCCCTACATTACGTATATCGCAACAGTTAGCTATTGCAACCATTCACATTACTCAAGCTAAGCCGCATTGAAAGAGAACCTTGAATAATATTTTCATAAACAGTCGGATAATCTCCCACAAATACCAAACGTTTATCTCGCCTGTCCACCTGGTCTTCGTTCCACGAAACCCCCCTTTCAAGAGATGACACCAAACTTTTGACAAAACCCGTCCTCCAATGAACCACGACACTCATACCCAGCCATCTATGAGGAAGCACGTTCGCTTATGTGTATATGTTAATATTGGGGGCGCGATAGCAATCTCCTTTATGTGTCCAACTAAGCCCAAGCCCAACCTTGCTTCCATTTGTGATTGGGAAAGGGTTATAGAGGGTGGTAAGAGTGATAGAACAAAATGTGGAACCAGAGCAAATATCAGACATTTTCACTTATGATAATTGCTTAGATGAACACCGTTTGATTATCGAATTTAAGCAAGTGAATTAATTTATGTATTGAAAGTTAGCATATAAAAATGAGCTGTTAAATTCAATGGAAGCACAGATTCTACGTTTATCATTGTCTAAATGCGTTTAATATATACGTTTTTTTTTTGCAAACAATTAATATACATAGACATCTATATAGAATTTCGTTCATTCCTAATTTAGCATGTTGCATTGAAAAAAAAAAGATTGGTTGCAATATGTTACTTTTATAATTTAGTTTGTTCATCACTTTAAATGAAAGCAAATTAATCAGATCCCTTTTTTGATAACAATATTGCAGATTTCCTCATTTGTATTATTCGTACTATTAAGTTTTCGTGAGATATGTTTATCAACAAACATAATTAGTTGATTGAAAGAACAAAGCTTATTTACTCCGGAGCGTAGTCCCGCGGGGGTAGCGTATGCCCAAAACAAGCGGTGCTAACGGACAGCCCCTGGCCACCAAATGACAAATATAAAAGCGGGGCGCTGATGAGAATAGCCGAAAGGTAACAAACTTTCTTCTTTTACAATAATTATAAGAATTAGTTAATTTCGCACGTGCTCAAATCCGGATTCGCTTCATTGTAACGGTATTCGATCATAAGGTTCGACTTCAAAGCAACAGTCGTTTCAAGATCACCGGGGCAATCAGATTATTTCATTAACATTTCGGTAAAGCGAAACTACTTCGTTTACTTTAATCGTAATCGAGATGTTTGATTTTTTTCGCAATCAAGCTCAGCTGAAGTTTTGATATAAGATTGTATTTGAATCTAGATCACTTTGCATATTTTACAAAATAAAAGTTGTGTTCGCTAATATTATAATTTTCAATCCATTTAAAGAATATATTGATATCAGTCAGTATAAATATTTTTAAGCTTGAATTTATAACATGCATTCAAGCTGTTTGAACATCTAAATCGTTATCAAATAAATACATTTTACATAAATTGGTGACAATTATTTTTTTTCTGGACAAACTGTAACAGGGCCAGACCCATATCATAATCTTCATAATTGTTATCGATGTATCAAAGACTATGGACAACCATTGAATTACAGCGGGTGCAGTTCTTGTAGGATTCGTGTGAAAAGTGATTTGATGCGATTTACGCCGAGCTATCACTACTGTGACACTTTACTTATCTAAGCTCTAAACGCCACCAAAATTGCCACCAATACCTATTCTTGACATCAAGTTTGCAACCAAACTTTTTCTTGACCCGAGCCCCTTGAAAGTATCTTTGTGCTCGTAACACTCGATTTTCGAGTACCAATTCGTTCATGATGATCCTAAAGCTTTGATAAACAAATCAACTTAAGCGCGTTGCTGCTACTCCAAAGAGAGTTTTGACCCTCCAAAGAAGCATGCAAAGACTTTTCCATTTTTTATGTGATTAGTCGTAAAAATAAAAATTTCATATTCAAACATTTTTGTGGTTCCGAAAGTTGTCGCAGGTGTGAAAACGTCCCTCGATTTATTTCAAGTGTATTGCGATGCATGATTCTACTGGGGAATTTCATAAATATATATTTATTGAGGGAATATTTTCTTGACTGAAATATTTTATTACTTATGATATTTCATTGTAAATTCCCTAAATGTAGAGACAAAGCTTATGATTGGTTATGCATTATTTCATCAAAATTGTTTTGTCATGCGAAATAGTAAATCTCAAGGAATGTCGGCGGGTTTTTGTACTCAAGTGTTATATTTGTGATTGCAAACGAATATTTTGCAAACTTTAGGGAAATGAAGTAGTTGATATGTGATGAATTTTTGAGAGCAGCCAATCAAAAGCTGAAGCCCAACTAATAAAAGTGCCATTACAGTTTTCCCTTTTTGAAATATTCTTATTGTAAAAGTGAAATTATTATGGGAATGCACTCACTTATATGTAAGTATGTTATGTAATATAGCATCATACCCTCAATATCACATATTGATAACATACATTTTATTGTTATGAATGTTTAGAATGCTCGCAAAATATGTTAGCTGAGTTAAGTAATTGGTTGCAAACAATGATTTGATTTGTAATTGCTTTAAAATAATCAACCGTTTTTCGATAATAAATCGAATCCCTTATGATAGCTTGGATTTGAGCACTATTTTCTTGCGTGAATGAACAAATGAAAGTTTGGTTAAATTTCGCTTACAAATTGTTAACTACAATATCCAGACATTTCATTTGTATTGGAATTGCATAGATAACGTTATCAATTTGTCAAATATTATATACATTATTAAAAGCATGGTTATATCTGGATTTTGAAAACCTTATGTAATTACTATAATACTATACATCTATAGCTTAAACCGTGTTACTTTCTTGCAAAAACTCACAAAAATGAAATCACCGCATTACAATAATTCCCCAAAAAGGTGCGATATTGTTAATTGTTTTGACAGGTTCATAATCACTCCGAGGGGACACTTCATTGAACAAAACGTATCTTTAATTGAGCATCCTTGAATGGAAAAAGGCGGAGATCTCAGCCATAGAAATAATATAAAAAAGGGACAAATTCTCGATTTTGCCTTCCCTGGTGGCAGCTCACTCACACGTTTTGACACGTGCACCTCCCATTACCCAGAATTCCCTCCTATTATTACTCAGAGTGCATCATTGCAAATACGTGAATCTCATGCGCCGAAGGTTCATGTTGGGCGTTCCACGTTTACACGGTATTACATGACAGAGGGGTGGGGAGAAACACGGGAAAGAACAAACCACAAAAACAAATCACATTCCTAGAAAATATAAAGAGAAATACACTGATTAAGAGAATCGCCCCCTTCGCATACTCTTCATAAAATGTCACAACTCACGGGAATTAACAACCAACCCCCTACCATCCCTTGAGCCACGAAACGATGATCATTTCGTAGTAATTAATTGGGAGCGACAACAATACCCTACAATTGAGTTGACATTGCCCAGTAATTATCTTGTTCCGTTCTCTCTAACGCACTCTCGTTCTAGCTGGTGCGCTACTTGTTGCAAGCAAACGATGTGCGCTCATTGTCGCGACGCTAAGAGGGGGGCTGGGCGCGGCGGCCTGACAAGAAAAGATGCCGCGCCTAATGGCGCTAATTATTCGGGGACCGTCTATTCTTTAGGCACTGCTTCCTTGCTTCATCGGGTAGCAGCGGGGATGTGGAATGAGTTGTTGAGTTAAGCGATGTAGTAAACGGTGATTTGTTCGGGAAAAGGTGATAACAATTCGTGTTTATGAAATTCAACAGGGAATTTGTGGCGTGGTTGTTTTGTCGTCTGGGGGTCGCAGACCTGGATGTGTGAATTAGCGTGATTTCAGAAGGAAATAGGGTATGCCGACTGGGTATAGAAATAATGTGTTTATGTCTTCAAATAGCTCTTTGAAAAAGTTTAAGTTATGGGTGAAATAAAAGATTATATAAAATTAGATATATCCGTTATGACAGTATGTCCATTTATGTATTTGATCATCCTTTACTATTTTACTACTACATTTAAGATATAATTAAAAAGTAATGATATTGCTTTGAAATGGTGTTAAACATAACGCAAATAATGAATCAAGTTACAGTTACTAATTACACGAAATTCCGACAAATCTTCACTAAATTGGTTTTAATATAGGCAAGCATAACCATTTTGGGTAGGGTATGAGCAAAGGGATCCATGGGGCAAATAATCTCGAAGTTGTCGAGGTATCCCGATAAGGGGATATTGAATGCCCCAAAAGCCCAAAAGATTTGTCTGGAAGCAATGGTATGTGATCATGGATTCGCAATTATCGCAATTAAGATCAACGGTACCACATGACTATCGTCAGAGCATATCACTTTCTCAGTGATGACCTGAAGTTATTGGGTGTTCATGAAACCAATGTATTGTGTGATATTATTTATTATGCAAAATATGGAACGTTGATTGCAAAATATGTCTAGTATCCGCCCATATCATATTATAACATGATATACAATATTATCGCAATACACGTAAAATCTATATTTTCGGGCGATGTATATTTTAATATTATTAATCATAATGCGTTTAGAATACGTTCAGAAAAAACTGGAAATAATTGAGAAAAAAAAGTATTTTTCAACCCAACACTAAATATGACTAATCCTTATACCTTGCTATCTATGCCAGCCCCTAGGAACACGTTACATCTCTGCCATACGTTGTCCTGACCATGTAGTTGACATGGTTAGTTACACACGCGTTTTGCTTTAGGGACATCTCTAATTAGAAAGACGTGTTGAAACGTTCACCTTTGGGGTAACCAACGATTAAACTCGGGCGGTGCACGATGCTTGAGGTGCAATACTGTCTCTTGATGTTTCTCTTGAGATTTATTTAGAATCTCAGTATACGAATTGTTAAATACAAATATATGATGAATCTAAAAATTATTCAATATGTTCACCACTGACATTTTAAAATATTGCGAGGTGAGATTTTTTTGACATTATAAGGCTATATCAAATCAGAACTTCTTATTTTTCATTTAATTTAATAATCTTAGTAAATTTACGTGGCGACAAGCGATATCATAAAATATCCATTAATCGGCCAAATTAAATTCCAACCAATGCAAAATTGATAAGCAACATAGGAATCAAGACTACTTCCTTCCTATCTCGCAGCGTTTAACAGAACATACATGCGTTGTGATGACGCCGAGCTATAACTTCATTCTATTATCCATCCTGATTCAAACACAATAAACCAATATACACATTATTCAACCCTTCACTTACCATCTGGAAACGCAGCGCGCATATTCGAATGACTAAATAATCAGAATATACAAATATCTACTATAAATGACCCAGTCATACTACATGTATAATATTAAATCCTACTCACCATCTGGAAATACAGCGCGCATCTTCAAATAACTTGTCGTCAACCGAATAATCGATGCCTTGTCCAGTTGACTCGTAATGGCCGCCGGAAGTGGAAGCCGTTTGGCGAGTTCGAGAAATTCGGCGTTCTCCTTTTCGCGACGCGTCTTGGCCGCGTTCTTCGATTTGTCCTTCATTGTTGGTTGGGGTTTATGTGTTCAAGAAGGTGTTCCTGCAGCGATTAGAAAGATCATTTTTGTATTAATACTTTCGTCGACTATATGATTATAATATGATACAATTTATCGATAACTTCCATTATCTTTAATTGTAGCCGGTTATTTTTAAATAATGATAGCTATTTTGTGATAAAATTAAGTCATAAAACAAATTGCGTTACATTTATTACCAATTTAGATTATTTTTCTATCCAAATCTCTTTTTAGCTTGCTTGTGTTTAAATATAGTTTAGGGGAACCTGCTACTGTCACACGACACCATCATTCCAAACTCTTATCACCAGTGGTTTAGCATTTTCACAAGATATTTAGCGTCACCATTAATTTTGTTTCTTCAATTGTTCATATATATAATCAAATATAGAGTTATTCTGTTGAAAAGTTATCCGTTCTTACTTTTGTCTGTGGTCATCATACAATGCATTATCCAATACCACATTTCGGTGTACCTTTCTCTACCATATTAAGTAATTAGAAAATATATATCTAAAACATATTGATGACCCAATGATTAGCTTTCGAATATGTTTTTAGCTTTCGAAATATTACTCATATGATTAGATAGGGTTGATATTGGGAACATGCAATAAATGTCGCTTAAAGAGAAGGAGCTGAATATTTTCAAACAGAAAAGGGAACACTTGAGTTTGATCAACGAAATTAATTCTTTTGTAAAATATTGACTCACTTTCTATTTCAATTAAATCACTGTGGACTCTACATAATAATGTCTTTGTGGGGACTCAAATACTGAGCAGTATTTTCGTGAGAATACATGAAATTGACAGCGATAAATAGTATCATAGCATTCATTATCAAAATTACTGGTTATATCAGTTGTTGGAGGTCTGGTGTCGAACGATAAACCAAAAGTCATTTCAACGTTATTTTCATTTTACACTAAAATATGCAAATGCTCAACTCATACAAAAATATCAAGTCCGCCATTCCATAAAATTTGAAAAGTGAACTAACTTTTCATAACCTCTTTAAACTTCAAAGCAAAGTTGTCTAAATTTATCTAATTGGTGTTTTATAAGGTGTGGAAATATAAATGTTAATCAAAAGTTATTGCAAAACGCATGACAAAGTTTGACCTTTTTGCTAAAAAACGTAATGAATATGAACGAAGCTCAGGTTTCAGAAAGGATTAAACAAAAGCCACGGTTACCGCAAATTATATTTGATTATAATTTATAGATCCATAAACAATGAGTTTAATTTCCAAATAACAGAAACAAATATGCCTCTTAATTTTCCCTTGAATTATGCAAATTGGATATGATGCTGTATGCATTTCAAAAGAGCAATCAATGAATGTTGTTTTTGTCAAAGTAGCAAGCATTACATTTTATATAGCGTGACACTTATCAGAAAGGATCCAATTTCCAGGGACCGAATTCCGATCTAGTTGAACATTTGTGAAATTACAAGTGTTTATCACGGATTGAATTAACGTCGAACAACGGCCAGGGTGAGAACTTTTTTTCAGTTAGAGTTGCTGCTGACCTGATGGATCTCATTCAATAAAAGGGAATCTTAATAACTGTAACAACAATTTATAAAACATTAGGAAATTGTTTTATTAATTAAACAATAAATGTTTATGATACACATGATATGTATTTTTTAAGAAATAACCATACTTATATGTATGAATTTTATCGAAATAAATGAAATTTTCGCTGTGAGCAATAAAATAGAATTAATTTCCTTATTATCTATTGTGTATAATTCACCATTGCTTTCAATTTGCCATCGATGTTTTGACAAAGTGGTTGTCAACATTCAACAGTAGAAAGTGTATCAATTCGGTTCTGCCCTCAATTGCATTATCAACCATAGCGTCTTGATTTGATTAAGACAACGTTTTTTTTGTCGTCGAAAATAAAGGCAACCTTACACCAAAGAAGACGTTTTATGCAAATAAGAGCAAGGGCCTGGTCACATGCGAAAATTCAATTAGCTTTGTTTCCTGAAAATCGTGTTTTCTGATGTATGTCTGACGGGAACTCAAAAATCGCAGCAAAAAAGCTCGCAGTATTGTTTAAAGCTTGACGCGTTTCTATAAGGAATAAATTGAAAAATAACTTATAGAAAAACGTTAGCAAAAATATGCTCGACACACATGTTATGAAAATATGCAACGAAAAATAAGCTCGACATACGCTTCTTATGTGATCAGGCCTAAGTTATACCAAAGAAGACGTTTTATGCAAATACGAGCAACTGTGCAGGTGCACGCTCTTGGCGAACCGACTTTGTAGTCTCAGTCAATATCATAATAAACACAATATTTCAGTTCATATTCTGTCACCAAGAGAAGAAATCTTTGATAATTAAGTGAAAATGGAAGGGAAGTCTTCTGTTATAGAATCGTAAAAGAAGTGCCATTTCAGTATGATTTATTGACTTTCTTTATTTTGTGTCCGCTGAGTATCTAAGTTTTGTTTGGATTCATTATCTTATTGGAATTTTCTTTGGGATGAGTTTGCGATTCTTGAAAGCACTCAAATAATCTTTTGATTATTTCGTCCATATTCATTTATTTTTGCAAGCAGACATCTCTTTGACTCGAGAATCATTCGAGTTTATTTAATGAAGTTATGATTGAATATGATAATAGATTATGTTTGTTTATAAACCTTTATTCTATTGCCCTAAGTAGGGGTAGCCTATACATGTAATAATTATCATTTTAATGTTGATATGTTATGAATTTTTTGATATCATTAACGTTTTCGCAACTTAAATTCTGGCTACTGGTAACATGAGCTAAACGTTTTGATAAGTTTCATATTACGGCAGTTCACATTAGTCCACAGAAACATGCCGTATAACTAATTATTAAATCAATTAATCTATATAAGTTTGAGTTGTTGTATTATAATATGCAATAAGTAATTAGACATCATTAGGCATAAACTATAACAAACACAAATTCAATTAAAGAAATATTTATATTTATATTCTTTATAAACATACATGTTCATTTTCATTTATTAATTAAAACTGTCTTATCTTCTAAGATATGGGATACTCAATTGATGAACTGATAATGAGAAGTCATTTACCTTTCAGTGCATTGGAAAAACCAAAAAATATCACGAATCCTCTTCACTAGTTGTGGTTCTTGAATTCCATCAACTTTCGGCACACAGCAACTCGTTTGCGCAATTAGATAGGACACACAGTAAAACTAAAACGCGTATTAAGTCACAAAGTCACGTCCGTCATGCGCGTTATATTTCTTCGCTGGTTTGCTGGTCGTTATGTATGCTTTATCCTGAAGACTCTGTGTCGTGAAGTATGATATCGCATGCGTGATGCTAGCGAGAGTTTATGCGTGTGCTCTTCGAGACTCCTCTAATAGGGCCCCGTGTCTCCGTGCTTTCTCCGTCGAGTTCTAAGCAGAACGGCACGCCCCGAATGCTAACTAATGTCGTCTGCTACTCACACAATGGTATTAATTACGCATGCGCGAGAATTATAGCTGCTTATATGTAGCTGCGCGTTTTTGCTGATGATTTATATTTTCGCTTTATTTACGTACTAAGATATGAGCCCGATGAAAAAGGGTGGTGGTCATTTCGAATGCCAGGGTTGTAATATTTATGGTACCCTGTGTACTCGAGTGTTTCTTGTCCATAAATAATAACATTAGGTTCTTCACACTCTTGTTGCTACCAAAGATTAGACACGTTTTGCAGAAATATGTCCTCAATGCCTGGCTAGGTGCTCCAAAGCGACAAGCAGTGATGCTATAAAACTTTCGCTTACTCAGTTTTTCCTGTTATTCCAAACCGTTATTCTATGCGTTCTTAGATCAGTTTAATTTTTTTATTCCTTATGAATGAGTAATAATTTATATAAAAAAGAAAACCATTATAGATATGGTGCTGATTTAGAAATAAATGTATCTTTTTCTCATCTCAATTTATTCCTTGTGTATACCGCTATACGCACTACCCGACTTGATTTGAAAAGTAATTATGTCGCTTAACAAATTGGACTACGGATAAAGTACATAGGTTTTGAAAACGAACACCGCAATTTATAGATGGATTAAAGCAAAACTATCGAATAAAAACCAAGTTGACAGCACCTGTATTTCAAATCAACCATGCCAAAATGCAAAACCCGATACCTATGCTTAGAGTTCAAACTCACGACTAATATATGGATTTCCTCGGTATTTTATCTACTCAAATTTCAGTTTTGAACAATTAATTTTAGCAGTTTGTGTTTCTGTCAATGCATTATTAGGAACACATATTGAGAAAAAACGGTGCGCTGCCATTATATTTCTTTGCGTCTTTTCATAGCGCAAGCAATGATCGAATCAAGTGGGTTTGCCGCGTTTTGATTGGACGAAAATGGAATGCGACGACAAATGAAAAGTGGGCACTGGAGTATTATACGAGTAGCTGCAGAACGGCAACTGCCCATCGAATAATGATGGAATTACCTTTGCATTTGGAATACTCAAAACATTATTAATCTGGTAAATAAAATAAATGTTAAATAAGTGTTAAATGTGATTTCAATCCAATATACTACTCAGTATAACGTAGATCTATAAATCAATTCAGAAATTATCAAAAGAAATATATCTACAAGCACATGCTCCGTTATCAGCCAATATTCACTTTTTAATTTTAAAACTATAGGTTTCTTCAGTTATTTAATAGAAATTGATTTGAGTGGTGAGCTTTAAAAAGGAAAAACAGATTTGCGCATTTTGTTGTTTGATTTTGTTTTCGCCATGCCGATGAGTTGCATGCAAATTGTAAGGGGTTATGACTGAATAGGCATGAATGCTGGTATAGCCAGCAACAGTATATATCCAATCAATATACATCTTATTATCAATAGTCAATATATTTCATTACTTGGCATAAATTGCTTTCTTTTTTTATGCGGTATCTGAAAATCTGGTGACAGAAAATTACAATATCGGTCGTTTCGTCTTTTCATTTCGCAGCTATGATACAATGGCTGTGAATCTATCAGAAATCAACTTATCTCTGCAAAGTTTAAAAACGTATGGTGAAACATACATGTATGTGTTTTCGGTAAGGGGATTTTACCCGGACGGGGGCTTTTGGTCTAGAATCGAATTTCATACATCTGCAACTTTTAATCCATGAATGCTTATAGTTCACAAGTCAAAGAGAATTTGCTCTTGAGTTGGACACATAAGGTGACAAAATCTTATCCCTTCAAGGTTGCTCCCCCTGTTATAAAACGTCTTGAGCAACCACTCGGCATAGGTCTGAAATATAAACACTTGCTTCAAGTCCCAGTCATTTTTGAAAGCAAACACTTATTTGGTATCGTAATAATAAACATATAGTGTTGTAAAGGGATTCCCTACATGTGTGAAATGTTAATGAGGAGTGCTTCTGGTTTTTGTTTTATTTAATATATCATTTTGCGCTCCCTGCAACACCTGTGCAAGTATACTAAACTTGCGATTTTTATTGATATAGTATCTTATATGTTTTATGGCTGGTATTAATATTTTAAATATTCTTTTCTATGATCACCTTGTGGAGTATAAAGGATGAATCAAGAGTCACATAAGCATGCTGGTCTGACCACATCCTTGGTGGTATCGCAAACGGTCGCGACGCTTCAAAACGTTGCAGCAAACAAAAGAATTAATGGTTACAACGGAGCCCAATGACCTGACAATTTATATGACGTTGGATCACGAATGGTCGATTGGGGTGGGTGTCGGAGAGTTCAAACCATTGTTACAGGAAGTCATATCAGTTTTTACAATATAGGCCTAATATAACATATTATAAAGCGATAATAACGTAACCAGTAAACACATTATAGCGGTTAAACTACTTAAATAATGGTTGTTGAGATAATTCGAGAAGGGTCAAAGTTGTTAAGGCGGCTTGAATATTTACTGTAAAGCTAGGTCATTTCAACACATATTTTACAAAAAAATGATGAAACAATTCGTTTCCACTTGATGTAATTGTGTTTTTGATATAAATTATTATTCAATTTTGAATTAAACCAATTTTGATAATGTTCAGTGCATATACAGCAATGCGACATAAAGACGCACGCTTCACCAGTGACTGTCTCTCATGGTGATATCTCAAAGTTAGTCCTCCATGTGGTCATCTGTGTCGGGTATGTGTTTGCGTCTGCGTCTGCATCAATTGTTTATGTGTAACGTTTGATCCGCCAATCCATGCGTTTTATATCCGTATTTTTTTTATTTCACCAGACTCGGACACAAACTCAGACGCACATGGAGAACTAATCCAAACCTTAAACGGAAATTTTCATACTCATAAACTATAAACGTATGATCGATAAGTTTCAAATATGCATTGCCACAAACGCTAGAACCAGCTTAGGAAAATGAGAGATTAGAACCTCGTGCACCTGTTAATGCATAAATAATCATGAAGTTTGGACTGCTCATAATTCTTGTCGCTCTAATTTACACACCCATGTCAGTTTTCTGGCAATTCATATGAGTAAAATAACTTGATATTATCAGTTTGTACTGCTTCGATATGACTGCATAACACTATAACCTATATTCGAATACCACTTATTTTATCATAACATATGCTTAATGTAATATCAAAGCTACTGTGATCCATTGTGATAAAAAGGTGACGTTATTGGCGAATTGAAAAAGGGGATATCACAAAATACAAATAAGACTATGGCCGCATTCCGTTGTTGCTAAAATCGAAATGACTTGCCCAGACGTTGGTCAAGTTATCATAAACAGTTAATATGTTACACTGATAGTATAATTACTGATAACCAATATCAAACAAAGTTATATCACGCTACTATACTATGATTATTTTTCATTAGGAGCTCATCGCAGTAATAGGTGAATTTCCATAGGTCATTTGTCTTTTGATTTTGTCATTCCATTACATCCTTTACATCCTTGGTCTTCCTCTTCCTCGTTTGCTCTCGACGGGGTCCCGTTGCAGAGAAGCTTGCCTTCTGATGTACCAAAGAACGATAAATTGATATAATAATTGCTAAAATTGTTGGATTTTTAATTTTTTTTTCTATATCAAAAAAGAGAACACATGTACCCTCGATCGAAACTTTAGTCTTTTTGGTCAAAGATATAGCGATTTTCAATGTTGCATTTTTCAAACGAACTGACTAATGTTCAAATAGAGGTTTGCTTTCGGCTTAACTAAAATGGGACAAATGCGTGTGATTCAATTATAATATTCATGCAAAAAATGTACCTTTAGGTATGCCGTTTATTGCATATAACAACTTTAAAAATCAAATGTAGACGTTATTTGTTATTATAATGTCCAGTTCTTTGACCATCATAACGTTTTCCCGAAATAGAAAAAGAAAGAAGTAAATTGTGACAAAGCAAAGATGGGGAAAACTGTAAAATTACAAAATGTTAAAGGCAAGGAAAAGACGCCTGTTTTTCAGATTTTGTACCAACCTTGTATGAGTACATCGCTAGCTTTTCGCTACATACATGTGTATATGTGAAACAACACGTTTTTTTTATATTTGTTTTTAGATTTATATAGCCGCCACGAATTGGGAATTTTATAATGACTGGTAAACGAGCAATTCTCAAATTAGATATAGTTTTCAATAAAGCAGAACTTCAAATAATTTATATTTCCTACTGCAGTCAATTTTCAATCGACATGGTGTAAGATTTTTGCTGAGTACCTTATATAGGTATCAGGACAACTCAGCCAAAAACCAACTCACCCAAATAAAGATTGGTCAACTCACCCAAATTCTTGGATAACTCACCCAAGTTTTTGGTCAACTCACCCAAGTTTTTGGACGACTCACTCAAATTTTTGGACGACTCACCCAATTATTTTTTGTTCACATTATAAAACAAAATATCACGTTTTCTTATTAAATTGGCACTGATAACCATAAATATTCAAATATCAATATAGATTTTTCTGCGACATTAAAGCTAACAGCGATATTATGTTTTCTAAAATTAGAGGAACGTATGCGCACTTGCCTGGGGGCGCAAAGTGCTTAATAAAAATATCAGATCCATCGCTTTTGGTTACTAAGTGACTTTAAAGCATAGCTTTGATAATTAAAATTGTATATCTAAACGAAAAATAAGTTTCCGAGGTATTCTCTTACATATTAAAACTTGGGTGAGTTGTCCAAAAACTTGGGTGAGTTGACCAAAAACTTGGGTGAGTTGACTAATCTATTTGGGTGAGTTGGTCATAACTTGGGTGAGTTGGTTCTTGGGTGAGTTGGTTTTTGGGTGAGTTGTCCGACATCCCCTTATATCAAATTTCCATCGAGTTGTCACTAAACGTGAACGAGTACTATTTTCAATGACACTGCATGAGCCCATCTATGGGCTCTGTGAAAAAAAATATTGATTACACATTTCTTCCATATCAAATACATTCGGATGAAATGATCGTTCAAAAGATATAATCATGGGTGTTTTCTTTTTATGATTGGAAATACATTCACCTGCGTTAATTCTCTTTAATGAGTTCTAGGATTTGCAGCTAGTTGTGAACTATGAGAGATTTTAGACACTAAATGAAACCTCTTTTGAATAAGTAATATGCAAAAGATTAATTAAATGAAAGAAATAAAAATTAACCATATATATTCATTAATCGGTAACATTATTTCAATAAATTGTGATAAATGTCCAGTATTTTAGATGATTGCACACGGTCCAGAATCTACCAGAATTGGACGCATATCAAGCCAATAAGTGATGGACTGGAAAAACATAGGAAAAATGTCACAAGTGTAGACACTTTGATAAGAACAATGTGTTACACTCAAAAATATACATGAATGAAATAGTGTCTACTTAATAAACTCGACCACGCTGATTACGAATCTGAACTTAAAAATGTTCTATCACGTCCCATTTTTCTGTAAAATTGATTTTTCATTTTTGGCATTTTTGACGAATTTCTATGGTTCT
>LQRL01058267.1:16424-34137 GCA_001703475.1 Hydroides elegans
AAAATTTACAATGTAAACCTACTCAAATTATGGATTTTCTGTATTCATTTTTCATAATCTTTCCGGCAGAGAGGCTTTTAACCTCCGATAAAATCTTCAACTACGAAAATATTAGTGATTCACATATAAATCGCAAAGAAAAATATGTTTTTTTTTTTTCAAAAACATAATTCCTTATTCAAATTTCAGTGAGTTTATGTCTGAATATCCCTTACCGTGTATCACACTGTTGAGGAATAATGATTTTGGTTCATACTGTTACAATTTCAATATTTTTTTCATATATTTTACACAGAAACAGCAGCCGGAAGTTCAAGCTATTGTAATGCCAATGTTTAGGTCTACATAATTAAGTAAGAAACATACCAATTAATGCAAATACCGGCGTTTTTCTATTCATTATTAAACATTTATATATTATACGATATAAAAATTCATTTGTAAAAATCGCTATATTAAAGATAATAACTTAAAGCGTAAATGTATGTAGTTCGCATGGACTTAAATGGGCCGCGCGTTCCTTAAGATTTGGAGCTTAAATTTTATTATCTACATGGTATTATCACAGGTTCTAGCCAATATCATGGAGAATATTTATCGGACTATCGAAATAAGATTATAGAATGCCCGATTGCTCAAAGATAATATTTTTAAACATTTCCAATTTATTTTTGATGACCCTGCCTAGGGTACCCCTCTGTTCGATAAGTTATCAGAATATCTTAGTTTGTATTTTTGGATAGAATATATATTTATGGTCAATATAGTGGTCAAACATTTATATAGAGTTCATTTAAAATCTTTTAGAATCAATGCATTTGAAATATTTACCAAATTGCAAATTATATTGAGAAAAATAAAGAAAAATATGCAAAATTGAAAATGAAAATTACAAAAAATTGTGACGTGATGGAACAAAATGGACTTCGGATTCGTGTTCAGTAGGCCAAAATCATATAAAAACACACTTTGCCTTTCATGTATAATTTTTGAGGTGCCAATTTGTAACACAGTGGAATTAATGAAAAAAAAAACTTTTATAATCACATATCGATCTCAAATGGGAATCGCATCCGGACAGACCATGTATAGTCGCGCGTATTGCTGACTTCTCGTGGCAAGCGCTAAACGCTAAACGTTAAACGTTAAACGCACAAACGCGAAACCCTTAAACACTAAACGTTAAACGCTAAACCATAGTGAGGGGTGTATAAAAGACATCATTATGAGTGGTTATCATAACATCTAGAATGCCCAATACAAAGTCATAGACTTATATTTGTGAAAATGAACCATATTAAATAATTTTCATAAAGAAAACAATCGAATTACATATCACAAAGGTTATATATAAAGGGTCAAATAAAACTTCACTCTACCCCTTTCATCAAAGGCTATACTTTAAACGCACAAACGATAAACGATAAACGCACAAAAGCTAAACACTAAACCTTTAAACGTTAAACGCTAAACGTTAGAGAAATCGAGAAGTTAGGACCGCGCGTCACTGTACTTCTACGGCCTCCTGCTCTGCTAGGTTGCAAAGTGGCAGCTATTTTCATGAAAAGTCTAATATTGCTATATTTTTCTGAAAAAAGTAAACATAGCTTGAATACATCACTAGATAAATTAATAAAAATTGTTACTCTCTTAATATCAAATTTAGCATTATTATGGAACAATAGATCATAAAACAGTTCTCAGGTAGATATGGTGTTTTTATTAACTGACCAATTGCTTTACCTTATGAACCACTTACAGTCGCGCGCATTGCTAACTTCTCGTGGCAAACGCTAAACGACAAACGTTAAATTCTAAAACGCTAAATGATAAACCCTTAAACGCTGAACGCTAACACACAAATGCTAAACGCTACACGCTTAACGTCAAACGTTAAACGTTAAGCGCTAAACCACAGCCACCCATATCTATGAGGGGTACATACAGTGGTTATACATAAATAAACAACCGAATTTGCATATCAGACGGGTTGTGTATAAAGGGCCAACCTTGACAAAATACTTATTTTGTAGTCATTATTTGGAAAACATAACTCGACATGTGAGAAAATTGACACACACGAGCACCCACCCAAATTATCAAGCAAAAGAGGTTCTGATCAAATAAAGCTTCAATCAACCTCTTTCATCAAATACTAACCGCTAAACGCTATACGTTAAACACACAAACACTAAACGTTAAACGCACAGACGCTAAACGCTTAAATCTTAAAAGTTAAACACTAAACGCTAAACGTTAGAGAAATTGAGAAGTTGGAACCGCGCGCCACAGTATATAGCTGAAATAACACAATTAAATGTACGGTGTGCGATGACTTGAAAACGAGGTTGGAGTAGTGTGTCAATTGTTCAGCAATATAGTTTTTTAAATGTTGTTTTTTACAAATATTGCATAATATAATGTATATTTGTTTTAATATTTAAAGCGGATGGTTTGGTTTGATTATTGACTAATCACCATAGTTGTATTTCACTTTATATTGTCATTATTCTAACTGAAATATTGCATAAACTCTACACTTACAGTAAACGCGGTTTATAAGTTGACATCGTGCGGGCGTGCGGGCGTGCGGGCGTGCGCACGCTAGGATTTAAGCGTGGACAAATTTCTATTTAAGCGTGGAGTGTTTATGCGTGCGGGCGTGCAAGCGTGTGGGCGTGCAGGCGTGTGGGCGTTGATTTTCCTTCTGTGGCTACTTATGTATAGCAATTAAAGCAATTAAACTTATACGAATAGTAGATATATACAACATCATTGTATGCATAATGTTAAAATGTTAAAATCTTAAAATCATTTTTTTTGTAATTTATTAAAATTCACGGTCTCATCTAATCAGTAATATTCTTAATTCAGACATTTCATGTGAACAGCATCGTCTTATTTCAAATCTGGTATTGTGAATATCATATGGTCAGGAATTATAGTGAGGAAGCTTTAATCGCCAAGCCAAGACAAAAGTATCATTCAATAAGAAACAATTAAAATACAATTTGTTTAACAAAGTAGTCATCCTAAAAGGGAATCCTATGTGATAACAATTGTTATAGGGATTATTTCATTTTTCACAAATAAATTACACATTTATTTGTCAAATAAATAATTGCTATTATGGAAAATAACATGATCGTTGCTAATAGACATAATATTACAATGGTGATTCAATCGACTTAGCAAACCTTATATATCCCCACTAAGCGTGCGGGCGTGCAGGCGTGCAGGCGTGCACAAAATTGAATTTAAGCGTGGAGTATTAAGCGTGCGGGCGTGGAGTGTTAAGCGTGCGGGCGTGGAGTCGTCAACTTATAAACCGCGTTTACCGTATATAAGCATATATCATATAACGTGGCGGTGCTCGATAATTATCGGTTTATATAAAAAGTTAAATTGTAATAGTATATTGTAAAGCGGTTTGGTCAGGTCATGGATCTGGATAAAATTGCTATATAAAAATCTATTATTATTATTATTATTATTACTTATCTACTCTACATGCAATTTCAATAGACATTTAAATAAATGATATTTTATATATATGTTACCGTCAATCTGTGTGATCAGTACATATTTACATTCTCTTTAATGCTTCAGTCAATGTCAGCATAGGCTGGTTTACCCAGTTCATGTCTACATTGACTGAAATTGACCACGCTATCTCAACCAGTTTCAAAATATCGATCAAGCATCATAGATTAACCTTATTTCAATGAGTTTGGATGATATGTCACATATCGATCAAGCATCATAGATAAACCTTTTTTCAATGAGTTTGGATGATAATATAATATATCATAGTGTTATTTGATATATATTTATAATGCATCTTTATTTTTGCATCTTTATTTTTTTTTGCAGAGAAAATCTCTTATGGTATTTTTCTCATAAAAGATAGGCTTTAAGGGCAGTTGCATCGTTACGTACGTTAACTTTTAAGGGTGTTTCTGATTTTAAGAAGGGCATAGAGTCTATGATATGCATTCATTTGATTATATGTTTTTATGAATTTAACGGGTAGATGGTCGTCCTCATTAAACACTAAATATGTATAGTTTTTATGAATTAGTTTTCTCGTGGTACTCCATTCAGTTTTCGTTACGTACGTTACGAATTTTGACATGAGATTTTTCGTGTAAGAAATCAAGCCTCTCGTGTTGCTCAGGAAAGAAAGGTTTTGTAAAATAAACATGCTTGATTTGATATTTAATGTGTCGGCTATATGGTTTCTCCGTAAGAGAGGGTATTGACTTCAAACTCACCGACGAATTTATGAAAATTAAGCCTAATTTAATCATGAACACATTTATTTCAAGAATAAATGTGCAAATTGATTTTGCTTCTTATAAATTTAATCGTTAGGAAATATCTTATCACTTTTCTTTGAAAATGTAATTACTAGAAGTGGAATTTATACTTAAATAAACAGGTTCACACTTTTGAATTACACAAAATACAAACAAAATAACTGCATTTCATATGACCCTTAGTTAGAACAAGTCTCGTTTTTGGCATAAACTTATTCATTTACTCAGCCTTCGAATGCTTGGTTTTCCATTCTTTATTTCGACATGATGGCATTTTTCTATTTTCGGGATGGCAGGGGCAGCTTTGAAGATATCGTTCACATTCAGGTCTCTGTTTTTTTCCTCGATTTCGCACTTCGAAAAGTGTACCGTATTGACGTTTATCATTGCTTACGCCGCGCTCGAAAATGATAAGGCGTCGTTTACTATGTGATGTCGGCTCTAACTCTCCCCCACATAAACCGCTTTACAGAGCCTCCAATACTGTCGACAGGTCCTTCGCCGTGCAATTTGGCAAGAAAAGTTCCACGAAATGTTAACGGAATGCCGTTTTTCGAGATGCGCAATGCTAGCAAAAATGTATGTTTATGAACTGCGAGCATAGTCCGTCCGACCAAATTGAAACACGCTCCACAATATCCGGCAACTGATCTAAAACAAAGTCTATGTATGCAACAATAGTGCCCTTGCTGTGGGTTAAATTGTCAGAGGCAAACACATATGATTTCAAGGAACCGGAATGCCATACGGTCACGGTACAAAGACCGACTTGGCTCTGCTTCCCATGGGCGCATTGAATTTCATCTTGTGACACGTATGTATAGTTTTCAGTAAGGTCAACCTGAATCAATGCATGAGCAGGGGGTTGTAGGTTTCTGACGTCTTTTCAGCATCCAAAATTTCCTTTTGGTATAAAGCGGACCGTTGACGCTTGATGTAACAATGCTCCAAAAATTGAGGAATGAGGCTGATTATATGGTCATCAAGATCTTTCACGGATACATCTTCAATAACCTTGATGAGTTTGTCCTTGTCAGTTTTGCCACATAGCCAATTGTGCGATCAGACTATACTGTAGCTTATCGGTGTATTGTTCTGAAAATCCCTTTCCGTTTTTACACTGATTATATTTATTTAACCAGCATGCTTCCGTGGGTGTGTTGCACACCATTGATTCGGGAAACATTTGCGAGTATGCTGGTACCTCCGGATGCGCCTTATGTAGTGAGTTGACGGCATTAATGAAATTTTCGTGGTATTTACACAGGCAAACGTTATACGGGAGCTTGCTACTTAGGAAAACATGCTTTGGGCGAATTTCAGCGAATTTGCTTTTGCCTATATCGACGTTTGCGTTTTCCGTTCGAAATACACGGTACGTCTCTCAAATGGATGGGGTGAGATGGCGCACTTGTACTTGCTCTTTTTTCGCCATTTTCGCCATATATTGTTACAGCATCCTTTCTACCGGAAGCCTGGCGGCTAACATAGTGCCTTAGGTAAAATTATATTAAATTTTTACTGTCTCTGAATTAACCGCCGCCGATCGTGAACTTCTTCTCGAATCCGGAGGTGAAGTCGAATAATTTCCTTGACTTTGCTTCTCCTTTGAGTTTCAGGCAAAGCGCGCTTAACCCGCGAATTGGCTTTGACATTGGCTTTGCCGCTTTTGAATGGTGGCTTTTTCTTTGATGGATGAGCCCCTCTCTGTTTCGTATTCAGTGTTTTCTTACACGATCATAAATACCTGCTGCTGTATCTTCTTAGAAGAATATTCAACTCTTCATATGCTCCCTATATTTCGTTTCATTTAAACTTGCTTATTAAAGTATAGGTACTGGTCAGACTTTGCAATTTGCAATAATTGATTCGCAGCTCGGAAAGCTATTTATAGCTCGAAAATTTCCAAAAGTATTCTATGCCTATTTATGGAGATGTAATCTCGCCAAAGTGAAAGCAAAACCGCACAGCGAAATGTTAAAACAATTGAACTTAATTAATCTTTCAAAGCTAAATGAGGCTCAATTGGGGTTTTAGCCATTTATGTATCAATATTTATTCCTAGAATTATAATAGTTTTGCATTATTAAGAAAACCTATAGTTCTTGGGAAAACAATTCTTGGCCTAATTTTTCTTTGTTACGTGCGTTACATTTTTTAGGACAATTTATTCGTAAAGCACACCAGTTATTGAAATTATTCGTATTCATATGATAAAAGTGGTTGCATAGAGCAACATGTAAAAATATAGTTTTTTATTTAACCCCACAGTATCTCTATTAAAATATCGAAACATTTTTCGTTACGTTCGTTTCATTCGATTTATATGACTGAAACAATTCGGTTAAACAACGAATCCGGATCAAGAGTTAGCGCAATGTATGACAAACGCAAAAAACAGATAAAGTGTTTCTGACATGTATATTTCAATATTAATAACATATCTGGAACTTAAAGAAAAGTTTTATTAAAAAATGGAAAACATTATAATCATTGCGCGGACCGTAAAACTGTTATATTTCGACTCGAGCAATTTTGTTTAGCATTTCTGAGTGGTATAATCATATATTTATATGAGAAACAACATTATATTTATGATCTATTAACTTTATTTCCTCTTTGTCATGTCAAAGTTACGTGGATATGCCCACATGTATATTGCAATTGTGCTTGCAAAGAAAATGGACTGTAATGCTAAAATTAGTAGTTCCTGTTATCGATATGGTTATAAGAATAGGAAATCGCTTTAAAGTCAACTGACGGATCATAATTATATATTTCTACTCTTAACTGATGTAGGATAAATTTCAATCCTTAAATTTATATAATTCCTGAATATTTCAAAAAGTGAATTACATCTGAATATTTACCAGCTCAGGTGTTTTTAATGTGATATGTAATTCTTGATATGTAATTCTTGATCTATCATTGTTTTAATAGATAAATGCAAATAATATTACACAAATTGTAAATTCTATTTCAATTAAATAGGTATATATTCAGTAGATGACATTATATTATTGATTTATGTACATATAAATACGAAGATTGTGAAAACAATGAACATTTGAATGAATATTTATCGGCATAAGATCATTTAGTAAAACTTATGTCTGGAAGGCAATGCGTTGAATGCCGGACCCAAGGACATGGGACCGGACAGATAAAACCTGAAGCCAAGTCTGAGGTCCGCCTGACTCCATGACCGAGGTATCGGCAATCATTTATGGCCCTCTTTTTACATTCATTTGCAATAATTGCGATATACTCTTATAAATAGCGTCTTTTTCCTACAGGTTTGAGTACATCATCTTTATGTTCTTAATAAAATGATGATATAATATATTGCATGTATTCAAATATTTCAAAATAATACAGTTTCCTGATAATATACACTTCATGAAGTAAAGAAGCCTACCTTATTTTATAATTAACATAATAATAAAATACCACAATTCTACTACATTCCCACATGCCACAATAATTACAATAAATAAGCAATAGAATGCAGTTATTCAGTATCTTTAAATATAATCTTAGAACATTGTAAAGTGTGTTATTCATATTATTATAAGCATGATTTACTTATCCAAATTGCAAACAGGTGTTCATGACATGTAATATACATTAATTGTATCATATTTTAACGTGATAGCATCTTCTTTCAGTGTATCAATTAAGTGTTTACTACCATCGGCTTTGATTCAGTCATCATATATCAATAGTTTGATATAAACATTTTAATAGTATGATGTTAAACAATGTAATAGATAAATACACTTTATCTTATTGACTATGTTGATCCTATTTCATTAGCGAAAAATCCAAATAAAAACCTCAAAATATATATGTAATCACATATGTTTACATTTGTTTAATAGCTCGCTAGTATGGATATAAGTTGAAAAAGAAGAGTTCGTCATAAAATCTAGTTGCATATATCAAAATAAAAACATTGACCATGAATACATTAAATCAAGCGTAGGATAATAGTTCGAAGTTCAACAGTGAAATAAGTTGTGAATTAATTAGATAAATAAAGGGTTTCAAAACCAAAATCATCTTTATAGTGACTAACTCTAATATACGAATTATTCTTGCCATCTATATGTATGCGAATCAGTCATTGAAACATTGTAAGTGTGTTATTATCACCCCATGCACTAACGTACAATCGTCCGTGCCACCGCACTGCGTCGTCAAGTCTCTTCATCTTACCACTGAGCCTGACCATCCGCCATTGTGCATCCGATGTCAGTATCAACATGCGATTGTTACCGAAATCATCAACCAATACAGCACCGTCCTCGTCCTCTTGACATATACGTGGTCGGTATAACTTGCTAGATTCAGTGCTCTGTTCGCCTCCTGCCCAAGAACTTGACGGGACAGTAATTGTGATATTGGAACCGTATGATTGCTTCAATCTTCCGTTTTTGTCAAGGTTGTATATCTCATTGCTATCCCAACAGCTGAGTTTGATATGTTGTAAATTCACACTAATGCGATGTTCATCTAGCAAGTGTTTTGCGTTCCTACATGGTATGTTGATGGAGCGTAGACGGTCCCATTTGTGACAGTCGTAAACATGTATTGCTGGCGATCTCTTCCCCGTTGCATAGAGTTGCATATTATGGACTGCCAAGTCACTATACGTAGCCTCTCTGATTTTCTGAATGAACATGCCTGAAGGGAAATATGACTATGAGCAATGTATTATTGACGTGACAAAGATGTTGCGAATTTGTTTTGCAAATCAAAAATTGTGTATAAATGCCTTGCATACATAAATTGTGTTTATCTAACAGAAAAATGCTTATTTCATATGATTATAAACATCATGATCTGAGTTTTCGTATATTTTTTCCTTCAATCTGTTGAATTATATGGCTTCACAGGAAGAACAAAAAGAATAAATAAATACAATTGTTAATTTTATATGTTCAGCAGAAGTTACACATGATTATATAACCTGAAGAGTAATGTGCGAGGTGTTTTGTCTTGTCGTATTTTATTTGCGTCGACACACAACAACTGCATTACGTATATCATTCCATGAATAATGAATTTGAACCACACCAAACTATCAAAATACTTAATGAATACGCGGCAAAAATACAAACAGGTTGAGCAAGGATGATAAAAAAGTCAATACCTTATCTACAATCAGCATCAAAACATTCTTTCAACCATCAACATTAGTACAAACCTGATTTTGAAATTTGATACAGCTGTTCTCGTCCGCCGACAGCGACTGTGTCATCGTGAAGTAGCGCCACGGTGTATACCCATGGATCATCGCCATGGCCCCTCATAGAACGAATCCAATTAAGTTCTTTGTCATATACACCAATGCCGTCACCTTGGCAGCTCCAGAGTTCATCGTCTATGAGCTTGAGTGAAAATGGCCAATCCGAAAGTGTCACTTCCTTAACCTTCTTGATTTCGTTGTGTAGTGCCATATCTATTAAGGCACTATCTTGTAGTTGTTCTACAATACAATTATAATCATATCATTAATGCTAGTTCTGTTTCTAATAATATTATCTAGCAATAACAGACAATAAGCATAATTATAAAAACCGTTTGATGTCAATATAATTCAGAATACCAATTTTACGCTTTTTTTTCAAATGTTAATTAACACCAGTATGGTTATAATGTTTTCTCTGTTTTTGCAAAATATATATAATTGTGTGCTATGAAATATTTTTTACTTGATTTCAAGCAAACAATTTTTTTTCCAAAAAATATATATTTGTAAATCAAGCAAATATTGAATTTATATTGAGTGAGTGCTTATAGCTTTCATTTTGTATTGATCTGAATCTTTACGTATATGATGCTGCCTAATCATTTCTTTGGATGTACTCTAACTATCACACTTACCTAAGTTACATCTGACTTCTTCAATCAATGGTCGTTTTGAACCATCGAACGCAATCATGCTCGAGATGAGACGCTTCATATTTTGGACCCAGGTGCTGTCTGTAGCCTCTATAGCTACTATCCTGGGCAAAGGCTCGTCTCCTTTAAAAGCGTTTGCCATATCTCGACCAAATATTGAGGATTTGTTCCGCTTTCGATTGGCCACTTAAATTAAATTTGGTTCAATATCAATGCATAATCAAATACAGTAAATATGTTATCGGTGTGTAAAATTTATATATTAATCATTACAAATATTGTTTAGATTTACAAATATAGTAAAAATTGTTAACACTACCGCTATTTACCACTGTTTGGAAAGGTTGATTGATTTTCAGGACTATACTGCAACATGACTGCATTCAATAATCCAAGACTGAATATATCGACACTTGCAGTATATTCCAATGAGTCATTTGGCGTTAAGAAAAACTCTGGTGCAGAATACATTGGAGTTCCAGCGGATGATTTGTTTATCATTGTTGAAAATGTAGGGTTGCTTAAGCTATAATCATATAGTTTGGCATACCCGAAATCCGTGAGCTTGGCAATGTGTCTTCCTCCCACGATTTTCATCAAAGCATTACCCGGTTTTATATCTCTGTGAATAATTGGTGGTTTGTGATGGTGCAGATAAGCTACCGCACATGTAATCTCATACAACATCTTGACTCTCTTTTTAGTAGGCAATATTGGATTATTTTTCATTTAATTGTCAAAATCACCAAGGTCACAAAACTCCATGAACAGCCAAATAGTATCCTCATGTTTACAATAACTGAAAAGTTTGACAATATGAATAAAATCTATCGCCCGCATTTTTTCGCCTTCTGATATAGCCATTTTCTCAAGATCCCTATATATTTGGCCTCCAGACACAACTTTTATTCCCTTTGCAGCTATGTATCTCCTTGTGTGTTTGTCGAATCCTTTGCAAACTTGCCCAAATGCACCTGTTCCGATATTCGGATAAACAGTCACGCGATATCTGTCTATATCAACCTGACCTTGCTTTACGGGTGGTAAAGGCCCTACATTGTATTTTGATGCACCGCCTCCCATGCCTTTTGCTTGTGTTTATAAATGAATAAATGTTGGTTCTGGGTAGCTTTTAAATGTGTGATTCACATATTTATATTCATTTAATATACTCTCATATGAGTATTGTTCTTAAAATCTGTATGCTTAACATGTATATCTTATGCTGTCAATCTTTGCAAAAGAAGACAAATTTATCATTAGCTTCGTTTATTTTCTGGCACAGATTGAAAGCATGATGACAAATATAGTATAATACTATCTATAAAAAGGTGAAATCTCATCTTATGTATGCCCTTTAAATCAAAGTTCATAGTTTCCCGTTACTTAGACTAAATGTCTTACGTGAAAAAGGATGTGGGTTAAGTAACAAAGGGATCAGTCACTTCATTATGAGTAAGACGTATTGACGGATAAAAATGATAATACATAAGTGTTAAAGTCACATTAATATAAGCTGTTTATACTGTCCTGGATTTAAACCAATTATAGCAGATATTCTTAACAAACACATTATTTACGCCAGATGATAAATATAAAGATATACTTAGATCCCTAAGCCCTGATCGCTCTTCATTACATGATCCACGTTAACAATTTTTTTCAGGGTAATATATCATATCATGCAGTTATCTATGTCATTTTTCATTCATCGTTATTGCGGGCGTCCTATTATAACAATATAAAATGTAATTGAAAAATTTGTCGTTGTTTCAACCAGTTTTCTAACTGCAATTTATAAGCAAGTGTAATCAATATACAAAATTTCAAATTGTATGAAAAATCATACTCTGGCTCTTGTATATATTTAAGGTATATGCATTTAGCAGAACAAATGTACTTCATGGGTGTAGTTTGCCCATCAGAGTTGTATATATGTATTAGCACATATTGTGTGGCGCATATTGCGTGGTCAATTTCGGTCAATGCAGATATCAATTGGGTAAACCAGCGTATGTTGACATTGACTGAAGCATTTAAGAGAATATTTATATGTACTGGTTCCACAGATTGATGCTTATAAGGTTGCAACCAAGGTGGTAACTATTATAATAAAATAGCACCATGTTTTGTCATTTTTTCAAACAAATCCATCCGTTTCAAATATCTAAAATATACTTATCATATTATGCAACATTTGTTGCACAAGTTTTTTATAAAATGAACATATAGGACAAACTATATTGATGAATTGTCACACGTTTACGCCAGCCTCGTTTTCGATTCATCGCCCACATTTCGTTTCATCGCCTGCATTTAATAGCGTTATTGTCACGACTTTATAAGACACCCCTGGCAATCAGGTTTAGCCGTACTACATAAATCACATCCTACCACGTTCGGTAACCATTCTAAACGTATTTATCACAAATTTCACTATTGAACTTTGAACTATTATTTTTCGCTTGATCTAATGTATTTATTGTGAATTTTATTTTGCTATATGCAACTAGATTTTATGTAGAACTCTTCTTTTTCGCTACCTATACTCATGCTAGAAATGTATCAAGCAAATCTAAACATAGGTGATTTTTAACATGTTTAAGTGTTTAAATGTGTAAATGATATATGATTTGCATAGCTAATCAGAAAAAGATATCGATGAAATAAAACATCTGATCGTTTTATATCAAACAGTTGATATAATGATATGAATATTTAAGCCAAATGTCATAGCAATACTATTTATATGCTGAAAGAAAACAATGCCGTTATCTCGTTTAAAAAATAAAGCTAATGGCTTCTACCAGTCATGAACACCTGGTTGCTAAGTTTGGCATGCTTATGATTATATGAATAATCCATTGTACAATTTTCTTAAAATCTATTTTAAGATATATAGTGACTGAATCACATTGGTATTTTATTAGAAACGTGCTGTTTTTTATATTGTTGATTATAAATCAATCAATGTAGGTTAATTGTTTAATGTATTGTTGACTCTCCGGATAATGTTTTATCATCAAATATTTAAAGACATGCATCAATTAGATTACACATTTATTAAGATCATAAATGTCATGTTTTCGTATAGGTTTGAAACAGAAGCTGTTCACTAGAATAGAATTCTACTGATATATATTTCAGGTTTGGAAATTATCCTACATCAGTTACAGAGAAGAAATATAATTCTGACCCGTCAGTTCACTTTAAATCAATTTCATATTCTTATACAAACATAAAATAATAAAAAAAACATAAAATAAGTAATCATTTATGCATTTTCAGTCAATTTTCTTTGCAAGAACAATTGCAACATACATGTGTCCTAAAAATGAGAACATTTTATGAGTGCATATTTGCTCCCTCTGAAGCGCCTTTTACACATTACACTACTGTGCATTGGTCAATGGTGTTATTGCAGTAATTAAAGTAAAACCTGGGAAGCTGTATAGACCGGACACCTCGTTAAAATGAACATTTTTAACACTTGCTAATGCTAAGAAATTTCTGTTAATATTTTAAATTTCTTATAATGCTTTTTATAATTCACATGGATTTGAGACCTCATTCTAAGCAATGTTAGTTAAATTACACCCGAGTTTCGCAGATGTCATCCGTATAAATTTTGATATTATTAAGACAAGATGACACTAACATATGCGTATTTTTATGACTTGAGTCATGACCACAGCTCTAATTAAATGTTTTTCATACGCGAAAGGACATTAGAATGCATTAAAGGAGAACAAAGATAACCTATGCACATTACCCCCCCCCCGAATTATTTACCAGGCTTAATTAGTATGAAACCTAAACTTTTTTAAATGTGTGATATTTTTTTCCCTTTTTCCAATCCAACGCACAGTCCATGGTATTATATGGGGCATATCGTCTTAAACTATTCCTCAAAATGAAAAAAAAAACATCGGGGAATGGCGAGGACATCTTTCTATAACCTCAATCAATAACCATGCTTAATACGATAAGTTCCATTATTTTGGCCATTTATTGACAGACGGACGGACAGGACAGAACATGATACAGTTCTCCGTTTCATGCTTACTAGCACGTCTGCACAGGGTAAATATTTCCAATGTAATATTATTATTTGGTTTGTAGAAAATATATATATAAAGAAAAAACAAATTTTATAAATATTTGGCTTGGTGTTACTTCCTGGAATATGTATTACTTCTTAAATTGAATTCATGTAACAAACATGCATGATTCAGAGAAAACATATATCCAAAATCCTAAGCAAAAGGACAAGGTTATACATCATCAAAATAACATGGCATCCCACAAAAAAAAATGATGCGAGTATTGTCTCCGAACCTATCGAAAATCTATCACAGTAACAAGCTGCCAGTTTTGGACTTATCTGCAATAAGGGGTATGCACATGATAACCAATTTGGCAAATGTTGATATTGCTATACATTTTTTTATAATGTATCTTATATTGTCTTTTACGAAAACCATACATGGTTCCTTTCTGTTAATTAAATCATGATTTGACATTGTGAATTTATCTTAATATTTTGACTGCTATATCAAACCCCTATTTCTATATAACTTTCAAATCATATGTTTTCGATACTACCATTTTAATTATACTTTTTTGCAGAACACCCTTGCTTCTTCGAAAGTCATTAACTGAGGCCCCTGCCAAGCAGGTCCCATTACTGACGTATTATTTCCTCACGTGACGGGGTTATATAGGCTAATACTTACATGTGAGATGCGGGGTTTCTTAGTTTTGTAATTGATTTATATGAAATTTCATATTACGTAAATGTGTATGCATAGCCGAGACTGCGGAACTAAGCGATAATTGCGATCAATTAAATTGGTACTTTATCAAAAGTCTGAAGGATATAAGTATTCATTTCGCCCTTCTTGATGGGTGTACAGGTTTAAAATAATCTATGAATTTTGGAATATATGAAGATCATAGAACCAAATTTTGAATAGAAAAAAAAACGGTAAAAAATAACAGCATACTTCAAAAATGTCGGTTCAACCCGAAACGTATAAATGTACACTATCGGACAGGGCCTTGAAACAGGCAAAGGATGAATTAAATGAAAATCCGAAGGATAGATTGAGTTCTGTGCAAAAACTGCGAGAATGGTTGGAGCAGCAACCCCACATCAACTGCAGAAAAGGTATGTCATTGTTGATGTCATTGTTTATTGTTGCTGTTGTTGTTGCTGGCTACGCTCTCTTCTTATATATCATACATTGACATCCTAGTAGATCCGTGCATAATTTTACAAATTACATAGTTCTTTTGACGTACCTATATTCATCGAAAGGGAATACTCAACTTCCCATTCGACAGGACACTCCCAATTACGTTAACGGACGTAAACACGTCATCGTGTCGTCTTGGGGACGTTCCTTGCCGAGATGGTTACCGCTTGGGCACAGCTAATGGTAAGGGTATGCGGTTGTGGATTTTTCGACATTTACCACGAAATTAGAAAAGAATGTATCAAAACCAATAGTCTATCACTGGATTTACTATATCATCGTTGAATTTCACAACGATCCCAAAAAAATGTACCATCGTCTGTCCTTACCATTGAATAACATGTATATTGCGAGTCATATTTTTTCTTTTAACGGCACATTGTTTATGGTATATCATTAACATTTCTCTTTGCACATTATTATTTTTTAATCACAAACAGACACCGACTTTCTTCTTCGATTTCTGCGCACGGCAAAATTCAGTCAACTTAGGGCGCGGGAAATCATAATCGGCTACATGACCTTGAAAGTAGAACAGAAAGACTGGTACACCAACTGGGATCCGAGGGAATCGATGCTGGCAAGGTTCCTCAAAGCAGGGTAGGCTGCATGGTATTCGTTAACGGTTCCTCACTGATGTTTTCGAAAACAAGTCTCTCTCTCCATCTGCCATTCCATCTAATATATTTATAAACGTGTTAAAACATACATCAAAATTAACGAATCCTTAGAATTAATATGGAGAATTACTTGAAATATTTGAACAGAAATATTTAAAATCCGCTACGAGTAAACCTTTTGCTTACATGTTTTGCCAAGCGAGAATAGCCACCATAGAAACAAAAACAAAAAAGTAAACATGTATGTTATCTTGTCTATCGATTTAGAAGCTAAATTTTAATGTGTTTTTTAAAGTTATTGTATTAGACTTCTATGTATTTTGTCAGGTTATTTGTCATTCTCCCTGGCTACAGCAAAAGTGGTATGAAAGTGCTGATCTACAGATATGGTAGGTTGAATCCGTAATTATTAAAATTAATACTTCACAAATCATGTTCTTATAAAATTATATGTAAATCATATCTAAAAATATCAATAATTATAGCAATTGTTATCCTTGGAACATACTTATTTTGATTCAAACAATTATGTAAACGAACTGAACTTAATGTAACGAGAATAGTTATGTGCGTTTGAATGAAATAGGTTTGTAATCATTTTTTCGTTAAAGGTATCTTACAAGTCTAATGACAGAGCTCATTTTTTCTGCTGGTTTACTGAAATGGTCGTTTGGTGCTTAGACCCCTAGATGTGTCTAGACTTAATTTGATCGACTGATTGGACCGACTATTAGTTCGATCGTAAGAAAATATGAGGGGGGGGGGGAAGTTTCATGTAAACCTTTTAAAAAACTTTTTTATCAATAACATACCTTTATTGATTGCTATTGTTCGCATTCACTTTCACTCTCTTTGCCATCCGATTGATATTGTTCGCCTTCATTTTTTGATAGCTCTAGTATATCGTGCCCTAGCGGCTTTTGAATCGTAATAGAGCATTTCTACATGTAAATAAAGAATCGCTTACGCAGATGTCGTCTTTAATAGCCTCTTGTATTAAACGAATAGTAGGCAGTTTCTTTTTTTTCATAAAACTGATATATATTTTTCTCCGAATTACGTATATTTTCTTAGGTTAGTAAATTTTTGGTTTAGAGTATTTTTCGTATGATTTGCTGATAACACAATTATAAACAGTTGTGCGTCCCACTCGCAAAATTGTTGCTACTTTTTTATGTATTTCAAATGTAGATTCACGTTGTTTTTTTTTCTTCTTTTCATTCAAGCCTACAAAATAATCATGTAAATATATAATATCTTTGTATTTAGTTGGGTCAATTTTATTGCGTTTTTGTGATGTAGCCATGATATGCTATTGAATGAATATAGTCTAATAATAATTTATTCATAGTTCTATATAGAATTCTATATAAACTGTCAGTTGAATTAAGAATAAGTCATTCTATCATTTCACTTATGTACATGAATCTCCAACCAGTGATAGGCCATATACAGCATGATTGACAGCAGCCATTTGCAGTCAATCATGCCTTAATTGCTATTTGAACTAGTTATGAGTCATCATCGACCCTAATAACAGACATCTCTCTCCGTGCACTATTAGTGTCATTAAAACTATATTGGACACTATCCTTTTTAACTGAATTGA
>LQRL01058267.1:34425-44521 GCA_001703475.1 Hydroides elegans
CCCGGTAAGGTGCGACTCTTCTATAGGTTCCAACACTATGATTTTAATACGTCTCAATTATTTGTAGACAGTGGTTCTAATAGAAGTTCAGAGGCATGTCATGATTTTCGCATAAAAATGAGAAAAAACATCACAAAAATGGTTTTTCTTTTATAACTTTTTTATTTGTATGCATAGAAATATAGAATTTTGTAAATCAACCGGATTTTGCCTTAGAAATTTGCAATACTTAAAATATTCCGCATTGCATAATCCGTTTTTGCATTATACGTCATCAAAGTTGTCATTAGATTTGTAAGATACCTTTAGTTCGATGGTTCATCATGTAAACATTTGAATCAGATAGACCCATTAAAGATGCTACATTGATTGAATATTGACTCTTAAACAACAAATCGCCTATATTTGTAAACTATCACACAGAGAAAATCGCGGAAGTCATACCAAAGGACATAACGCCAGCTCACCAAGCCGCCTTGTCTAAAACGTGGCTGATGCTTATGGCATACTGCCAAAGAGACGAAAATATACAGGTCTCCGGGATGTTATATATAATGGACTTCACCAATTTTCCATTGAAAGCAATGAAGATATTCAATGTATCCGAAACACGTGAAATAATGCGATATCAGGTATGAGCAAGATTTATCGTGTTTACAATTCTCTACAATATTGCGACAAAGTGATCATTTCCTTTACAACAAATTTAACAATTCATTGGAATATTGTATATTGTTAAACTATTATTTTCTTCTTTAACATCATTTTTCGTATTTTTATATTACTATTTTCCATCAAACACAATACAACATGTAACTTATTTATGCCCTTTAAAAAGTAAAAACTTTACAATGTGAGGCATGTCCCATTCGTTATGCTTGCCATCTAAGGCAAAATAATAAAATAGAATTCAACTAAGTATAGATGTAAGTACTTACTTAACATGATTTTTAGGGCAATGTATCCGGGAGATTCAAAGGATTCTGGTTCTATAACCCGGGAACATTTGCCAGTGCAATGCTTTCACTATTTCGACCGTTTCTAAAGAAAAAGCTCCTTGATAGGGTAAGCCTAGTTTCATACGTTGTTTTGAGTACACCCTATACAGATATTCATAATAATATTTGATTAACTCTATTTTACTATTCACTATAACTGTATTTCATAAATTTCAAAACTCAGAGATTTTATAAAGGTTTTTATAATATATATGATTTGTGTATAGTTCAATGTCTAAAACAATGAATCAGACTTTACTAAAAAATAACATTAATTAGTTATCGTCTTACGCTTATCATCAGGTACTTTTTGTACCTTAAAAATAAAATTCATTCTATTCTCCCTCAGATAAGGGTAGTTGGAGATAACATCGAAAAGATGTATGAGGAGGTCCCAATGCACATGATGCCTGAGGAATATCTGCCTGATGAGTATACGGGGCCAAATGCTGGTTCGTTTGATAGCATAACAGGTACCACATACGCTTATAAGATATATGAAGGGCTCCGTGCAACATTGTGTCTGAAGTCTAAAATCGACGTTTTGAGAAAATAGGCATTGAATGTGTTTTAAATTGGTCATTTAACTTTGGATCGGCAAATAGTCAAATGATGAAATTGTCATAATCACATTGGTTTCATAGCAGTATTTAGGTATAAACCATTGATCTATACTCATGTTACCCTTTAATTTATATTTTGGCGAAACTTGTTAAGTCGACTCAACACATTGTTGCACGGAGTCATTCCTATATAATTATATTCCAATATAACGTGTTCAAAAAAATAAAGCTCTGATGGGTATTTGGGTCTATAACTTTTTATTGCGTGGACTTTTAAAGATGAAATTTTCACATAATCAACTTCAATCATTCTGTATTCAGAAAATGTAATTATCTTGATATTTACTATCTCACACACATCACAATATAACGATGTTCGATGAAGGGTGACTAAGACAAATTCACATCAAGCCTCTCTTGCATAAATAAGCGATTTTCAAATCGCAAGTTGGTTACGATTTCACTGTTTTTATCGTTGATTTTTATTTCAAATAAATAATCAAATCGATCATTTTGTTCCCCAACAAATAAAAAAAGTGCAACTAGCGATTCTTAAGTACCAGGACCGTAGTCTAGACTACGGTCCTGGTTCTTTATCGGTATGCTTGGTATAGCCAGTCGGCGCATTGAGTTTAGGCAAAGGTAAGGGCTCGTTCACCCGCTCCGAAAAAAAGCGCAATACACACATTTTGCGCTTTAAACTTGAAGCCACATTTGTATAATTACATAGTAGTTTATCCCTTTTGTTCACCCAGAATTATGCGCTTTTATTTCGGGTGAACGCGCCTTAATTTTGATTTATCATTTCAGGTAAATCGTTTGATATTTCGTCGAATAACATATCACGTTTATCTTCCTGGCTTTTATTTAAAAAATTTGGTACAATTTTCATTAAAGGAAGGGGCGATGCCATATTAATCGTTGAGAGAACTTAGACGGGTCAAATGTGTCCATTAGACTAGCGATGAAAATGGATTGCATACTGCCGTGAGACAATAATAATATTGCGCTAAATCCAATAAATTTAAAAGGAAACTTGTGATTTAAAAAAGATTTAAACATACCAAATTAAGGGACAATGCCATTCAACAAATTGAACTCACATAACACACCAACCATGCATTTGATACACTTAAAGACTCTATTGTGAAAAAATGTATTGTCACCCGTCATTGAATATCGTAATATTGTGATGTTGGTGAAAGTGTAAATACTAAGTTGATTAAATTTAATCTATAAGTATTGATTGAAGTTGATTATGTGAAAATTTCATTTCAAAAAATCAATGCATTAAAAAGTTATAGACTCAAACACGTTGTTTTTATAGATCTACAATAAGACCATATATTTTACTGAAACACTCACTCATTTCTTTCTTTAAAATGCCATAAAACGAATAATAAAAAAGTGTCCCGTATGGGTTGATCAAGTCATTTCCTAAATAGTACAGTCTTGATATATTTTTAATTACAAATATTTTACTTACAGAGACCTTTTACAAGGACATTACTAGCGAACCACTATTGAGTGAAATGCTGCATGAAAGTGATCCAAAATGGGGAATAGACAAATCCAAAATCAAATCAGACGAACCAGCTTCATCATTTAGAAAACTCAACATAGACTGACAATATGAAACTTACTTTCAAACATAAAATGGAAAAAGGTTGTGATGTAAATTTTGCATGTTTGCGGATTTAGCTCTGATAAAATTTGGTATACAATTCAACAAAATAAACCAGCAATCAAGCAATATAGTTTGTTAACCATTTATTCAATTGTTTTATATGGAGTAGAAACTATGGCTAGTTTTAGTTTGTTTCTATCAATTTCCTTATCTACGAGTAAAGATCAAGATGATTCCAGGTATTGCAAGTTTTTAAAAATAAAATCTCGCCTGCTTCATTTGTTATAATTCTTTTTTATTTAATTTATCTAATTTAAAATGATTTGTTATATATCAACTCAACTAAAGAACGTTACACAACCAAAGATACTGTTCATCAAATGAACGCCAAATAAACATCAAATCTAACATTCACAATTTTGAGAAAGCATTGCAAGGAATAAATCGAGATGTTTAAACAGTTCATCATTTGACGTCGTGTGGATAAACATATGATAAGATGTTATTTAAGGAAGAAAATATTTAATAGTGTAGGTAGACAGATATATCGACAGCCTGCTTTGTTGCTAAATTCCTGTTAGCTTACAATTACGAAAGTGATTTGTAGAAGGTAACAAAAAATATATACAAGTGATGTTTATTATGAATGCCCTAAATAATGTCACTATGTAGCGTATTTTTAAGCTCAACAGCAAAAACACCGCTAATGTATATAGAGACTATAATTCAATATAACTATAGTTTATGCAGAATGATATTAATTAAGAAACGGTTCTCTTTTTCAATAGAGGTATACATACAGTGGCGCGCACTCCCAACTTCTCGAGATAAACGTTAAACGCTAAACGTTAAACGCACAAACGCTAAACGCTAAACCACTAAACGCTAAACGTTACACGTTAAACGCTACACGTTAAACGCTAAACGCTAAACCATAGCACCCACAGATGTGAAGGGTAAATAGAGGACATCATTGTGAGTGCTTATCTTTATTTCTTATGTGCCCTTTCATCAAACGCTAAACGCTAAACGTTAAACGCTAAACGTTAAACGCTAAACGTTACACGCTATATTCTGATCTTGCAAACCCTTAAACGTTGAACGTAAAACGCCAAACGTTAAAGAAATCGAGAAGTTAGGTCTGCGCGCCACTGTATGTACTAATTTTCTGTTATGAAGAGTATATAATTTGAAAAAAAATGTGTATAACATTTGCCAAATTGTGTCATTGACACAAAAATGATGATCGGTATCTCGTAGTTTATGTGCGACAGATAATAACTCAAAATAATTCAAATATAAATGGACAAATCAATTGATATAACCATTTATCGTTTGTATTGCTTGAATAACATCATATGAGCAAATCTCGAAAGTCACCATAATTAAATGACCTATATGTGTTATGATATTTTAATCTTATTTGAAAATTTTGAGGAATTGCTTTTCAAGTACACGATTTACAGGGAAAATCATTTGAATTCGGCTTGAGTCAAGCATTCTTTATTGATTGTATATATATTTAAGAAAATATTCGGCTTGATCATTTAAGGGAAAATATATCTGTGAAAAGTGAATCAGGATCCTAAATAGTATCGAGAAGCATTTTATTGTTTTGAATGTTTACCCAAATATATAAGTATTTGAATTTTACGCTAAGGACGCCCTCTGAGGTGATAAACTATATGGTGAACCATAACTTAATTTCAAATTTTAAATACGTATAGCAATGTGGTTTGATTAACTTCTATAATATAGTCCTTCAAAGGAAACATGACGTAGCAGGAGAGTTTGCCCATTGGTCATTAGTTGGATTATATTAGATTGCCATGTAAGTCAATAACCAAATACGAAGACTTGTTAGTATATTTAAGGCTGTATGCCGACTGAATAAATGCGATTAAATATAAATTACTGATGTCCTTGTGAATAATTTCCTTAAAGTTGATCATAAACAAGCATCATTTAAGAAATAGATAAATCAAACTATAAATGCCAGTCACATTGCATAAATTATCGACATAGTTCTTTTAAAGATCATGATAATGGTTTTCTATAAAGGAAAAACAAACTAACCCATCAAGATGTTAATATTTCTTAGCATTAAGTAATCCTTTATTTTAAAAATATGATAGATATGCTGTTAAAAGGGAACCCGACGATACATTTTTGTCAAAAAGAAGTAAATCCACCTTAAACAACATTGAATTTATGAACGACATCAAAATAATAGTTATTGAACATCATCATTTTTTAAAAAAATGTGTTCACTTTTTTCAAGCCAGCAGGGCTTGGAATTGTTCTAGGCAACTTGGAGCTGAAATGTTGACTATACCCATACCAGCTATCATTAAAAGTAAAAATTCATATAAAATCAAGTAGTAGATGGATTTTATTTAAATTTTCACATAAGATGAACTTATATGTCTGCAATGATGCCACAAAATTTCATATTCTTGTCATAGATTACTTTGTCTTAAATAGACATAATATCACACAACCTCGCATTTTCCGATTTCCCGTTTTGAAACCTTAACTAACTCGTGATTGCATGTAACTTGTGTGTGTACCCCATCCAGCGATCAGTGAGCCTATACGTCTTGGCATCGACGTAATCAGTCTGTTGGGTTGAAACTTAGGTATACGAACCATCAATCTACTGGACGCAGTGGTAATGATATTGCTCTCCCGGTCTTCGGTAGACCCGCTGTCGTGCGTCGTTTTGGTACAATAGAAATCGCGAGCGGTCGCTAAACACGACATCGTTTCAGTTTGTATTAGACCAGGTGTGATTTAAGACCCATTGGAGCCGTAAGCGCCGTTCTCGGTTATCACGTACGGGACCAACGAAGGTTCTTCGTAGCCGAATATAATTTTCGCGCCAACGTCGTAGAACCGTTCTGGTGCTTATCTTCGGATTATCCGGACAATGAATTGCCCCTGCTGTCTTCAACACACTTCAAAACCTATTTTGAATGGATGTGAGGCGAATTCAGCGATCCTGATTAGGTGTCATTACTCGCGGTTTACCGGAATACGGACGAGCGCGGGTCAATCTTGTTTCTTCTAAACGTCTCACGAGACGTTAAACTATTTTCCTATGGCAATGTGTGAGGTCCTACCCATAAACATGCCTATATCTCGTTCCCTTTCAATTTAGGAAAATCGTGGCATCTTTAATCTTAGGTCGCCACCATTTTTTCTTCTTGACTTAACCTTTTCCTTTGTTATTATATACAGCGACGTGTTTTTCGCCGCCAAAGTATATATGACCACAGGACCCTGAATCGTATATATCACATTCGATTAACACTTTGATGCAGAGTATACACACAGTTAAATATACTTGCCGAATTTCGGTAAAATTGGCCTGAAATAAATTGAATTATTCTAAAAATAAAAATTGAATAAATGGTGCATCTTTTTTGTCCTTAAGTATATATTGCAAATAACCGTTTATTAGATATTTGTAATCATGTTCAATCAGTTTCCAAATAATAATTCGTACTATTTCTGCAACAAATAAGAAATTGTCAAAAAGGTGTTTCTCAAACTGCACGCATCTCCTAGCTAGAAAATATTTTCTATAAATTTCCAAGTCAGCTTGAAATTGGTGGTGAATATTTTTTTTTGGAAACAGCTCGTGAGGTGTTCGTCCTGGTGAACAGGATGGTGCTAGCAAAGAACACTAAATGAGACATGCCAATGCCAATGAGACATGCCTTCTTCTAGAGAAAATATTTCACGAAATGCTATGATGTCTACTCGTTATAACACATATTATCTTTAAACAACTAGCTTGAAATAGACATGTGAAAGTATGCTGTTAAGTGATATGATAAATGTGTATGTATAATAATTTGGTCTCAGAATCTCAAGCAAAAACAATCTAATCGAATCACAGAGGAAAAGTACAAAAAATAGCTATTTGTCCGTTATGATTAAATGCTAACATAAAACTATAAGCTTCTTCGGAGTTATTTCGGGATGTCGAAAAATGGTATAATTGAAACGGGTAGTCGGGGTAAAAAGCCCAAATCCTGCCTAGTGTACGTATCCTTAGAGATAAAGTTAGACATATATTTCGGAATATGTATTGTAAAGTAATAATCCTCATCTATTTCGGTGGTTTCACCGCATAAACTCTTCGTGACTTTCCCATAAAAATTCAATTTCAACTTTTCTAATGGGTTTTCCTTATATGTTTATACCAAATGTTTACCCCAAAATGGTAAAATATATAGTAAACAATCCGGTTTTATCGCTCAACCCCGAGAAACTCCGAATTGACTTATTCACAATGCTACCCTGCAGATAATCCATATGAGTCCCAAAATTGTGTCAATGGATAAATCTAGCTAGCTGCATGTAAACAAACACAACAATGTCTGAACTTCAAAAACGTCTTCAGATGAATAAGTTACCACCGATGCCGCCAAATAACATCGGGTATAATATAAATATTTTCATTTATTTCAACCTATATGTAAATGGGGAAAAATAAGAGTCAAACATGACAAATTTCCATATTATCGCCCACACCCTGGAGTTCGATAAAAATTACACGGGTGGACAAATTATGAACTGGACATAATTCTTTGTTTTGACCTAGTTAGAATGGGAACCAGATTTGGACCTGGCGGCCATTACCTTGTACACCCAGGTATTTTCCTTATGTAAAAGACAAAATCTAAATCCATTTTCTCTTTAAATAAAGATGGTTTAGCGAGGCCTTATCAACCAAAATATGCATTGGGGTAAAGTGTTTGATAAATAATGTTTTATTGTTGATGACATTCCTGTGCAATTACTGGAAATAGGTGTGAATTTTAAATGGAAAATAACATTAGGTGTACAAGGTAATGGCGGCCGGCTGGTTCCCACTTTAGTGAACTCAAAACAAAGAATATGAGCGCTCATTTTTAGACTGTCAAATCTCTTTCTTGATCAAAATATTTAATTTGTTCAAACACTATCAACATATACTTTAGTTATGTGTTTATAAATGTGCTGACTTTAAATAAAATATGTTGTATGATATGAGAGAAATTCGACAACTTATAAATGAGCGCTCATATTATGTCCAGTTCATATTATGTCCATCCTTGTACAAGGGAACCGTTGTGCAAATTTAGACGCTATGTACAAATAAGATAAATTTTAAGCGTAATATCTTTCATATCGGTGAAAATACGGCGATGGTTTTTAATTAAAAATGGAATATATGTGTATATAAATATCACTATGTTTAGTCGCGTTTGCTTGTTGATTCGCACTTTTTATAGCGATGCCAGACAATTTCTAAAATGTTGTGCAATTATATCGTATTTGGTATCGATGGAAAGACGAAATCCTAACAAGAATGGGACTGTTTTACTTTTTGTGCTGCGATCGATATTAACAAAATTATGGCTATTTGAAACTGGTAATCCGATAAAATGTTTCTGACATACAAGGGCAGCGATAAAAATGGCACTGGATATGGACATGCATAAATGTAAACCTTAATTTCTTTGCCATCAGTCATCGTTTTGCCGTGACGATAAGTTTAAAATATAAAATTAACGTATATTAACGCGCTGTAGAGATGTGAACTTGAACAATAAAGTAGAAGTGGTAAAATAAGAACTTTGAAATTTGTTGCATTTCCATATCCTGTCAAATTCACATATAGCTTCCCTTGTAGGACAAATTCAATGTGAAAATGTATGTTTTTTTTATCATTCTAATATAATCATGGGATGAATCTATATCAAATCGCAATAATTGAATAATCAGCAAAACATGTCACCCTAATTTACGACTAGGTTCAACGAAAATATTTTCAGAAATGCTTATTTAAGCCATTTTGGCCTTTTTTTAATCACCAATTATTGCCCAGAAAATGCAAACAAATCAAGGCGATATTTACTGAAAATCGCCTGGCGCACAAAAGCGCGGAGGTGTGTTATTAAACAAATTATACCATCTGAAAGCTCTTTTAAAAATGGATCTTATGTACATATGCCGAAAAGCGCCCACTGTTTCATTTTTATGTATTTACATATTTAAGTGGACGAACTTCAACATGAAATATTATCCTTAAAACAAAATTTTTTTTTTTCAAACATATCTTTTTAAATTTTGAACTTAAATAAAACTAAATTCATGTCATAATCACTTGTCAAACAGAAGAATGATTAAATAATACGCTTTCAAAATATGGCAAAAATGCATATTTTATCATCCGTTTATTCGACTTGGTCATTTTTACGAAAACGGCAAAATTTATTCATCAAAAGCATCTTTATAACACCATTTTGAAAAGTAAAAAGTAAAATACAGCAAACATTGATGTTTAAATTAACAGCCCAATGAAGATTTATTCATTAATAGTAATATTAATATGAGTTTTTGATTGTTAAAGATCTCATATATTACATATAGTCAGAATATAATGACTAAAAAGACGATTGGTCTGGAATCCCTACTTTTTACCTCAACTACCCGTATAGATGAAATGTATATAAATTTGAATTTGCACATTTGCATTCGCTCGTAGTCATGTGAAAATAAAAATAAGCCTTTTTGTACTTTCCATAATCGCTCCTTAAAGAGAATATGTATTTGCGAAATGTTATAATTGAGGGGTTGATATGATTTCAAAACAATCATTTATTCTATTATTCCTATAATGCCATTTTATATTTGTTTAAAAACAGCCTGAGTACTCGAGTAGTACATCGTATCCGGCTACTCGTCCAAATTACTACCCGGTAGGTACCCAGGGATGTGAGAGTTCCGCTATATAGCGGAATTTCCGCTATATTTTTGTCGATTTGGTCACCTTTGAGATCGATGCGAATCCGGTGGGATCACAATGCACGTAAATAAGGGGGGGGGGGCTGGGGATCTTGGAACCTATAAAA
>LQRL01058270.1:14533-25391 GCA_001703475.1 Hydroides elegans
ATCTAATCATGCTTTGATTACATATATCTATTTACAATTAGTCTGATAATTCAAGAAGACACAGCTTGTGGATAGGTCTCAAATATTCGGAACCTCCGGACCTGACTTTGCAGCTTCGGACTAAGCCCTGTGTTGACTTCAGTAACTACGCCAAGTGCCAACGCCCCCTTGGAAGATTTTCATCATGTATAAGGACATGATCATTCGGCTTGGCATTTCGATGTCTCCGCTGCCATTTGCTGATTTGCTGTGAATTTGAAGATATGGGAGATACTCCCTTACCCAGCGACGCCAGAAGATATTGGCTAAGTATTGCGCTTGTTTCCACCATCTTTGTACAAAGTTGTCTTCTTTGGTGAATGTTTCGTAAGGTAAGCTTTCTCCTTCGCGCATCACCAAGAGCTGTGCATGCGACAATGGCAGAGGATCCCTCACATCTGCAGTGACCTTTGTTATCGGTCGACTGTTTACAATGCGTTTAGCTTCGGCTGTGAACGTGAGCAATGTCTCGTCGTTCATTGGCTGGCGTCTGGCTATCCTGGTTAAGATATCACGGACAGACCTGACTAGTCATTCCCAGACTCCACCCATGTGGCTTGAATGGGGTAGATTGAACGTCCATTGAATATCCTGTTGCATCATGGAGTCGTGTATTTGACGTCCATTCCAGGCATGAACCAGTTCGCGAAGATCGCGTTCTCCAGACCTCAGGTTCGTTCCGTTATAAGAGGAAACCTTCAATGGTCTTCCGCGACGACTGATGAATCTTGTCATTGCTGCGAGAAATGAGTCCTGGTCAAGACTGTGGGCTATCTCAATGTGAATAGCTCGAGACGCAAGACATGTCAGTAAGCAGCCGTACCTTTTGCATTTGCCCCCCACATAGCTGAATGGCGGTTTATCGGGAGTAATCCTTTCTTTGGGTAAATCTCCCATTTGCTGTTGCATAGGTCGTTGACGCTGACACTTTTGCATGCCTTGAAACCATTAATGCTCCGATAAGTCTCTCGTATGCGTGACAACACGTGCACTGGACCAACGTGTCCAAACATTTGGTGGTAGTGGCGTATCAACATATTGGTGACCTGGTGTCGTTCAGGCAAGATAATCTGATGCATCATAAAACCAACAGGCCATCAGCAAGCTGTGGTGATAATCCAACAAGTTTACTTGATTTTGATACGTGGCCGATTTTCTTCAGAGAGACCGGCTCTGATTAAAAGACTTGGCTTTGTATAACTTGAACTATTAACCTTGGGAACGTATGAGTTCGTCAATCTTCGAGCTTCTTTGTGGAGGCCATGAGTCCTCACTCTTCCCAAGAAACCCAGGCCACTGAAGCCACACACTGAGAGAAGAAGAATCCGTAGCAGAAATTCCACGGGACGCAAGATCAGCTGGATAAAGTGCAGTTGGCATATGTCGCCATTGTTCTTGTTTGGACATGTCCAGAATGGACGATATTCGGTTTGCCACAAAAGTCTTGAAACGTCTAGTTGTATTATGGATGTATCCTATAAAAATCATAGAATCTGTCCAGAACACTGTTTGTTCAATGTGTAAGTCCAATTCCCGACGGAGCACTTCGCTCATTCTGCAGGCCAAAACTGCTGCTGCACTTCGAGCCTTGGAATGGTAACTGCATTGATTGGAGTCAATCGTGACTTGCCGAAAACAAGGGCAGTGTGCACAGGTTGCGCGTCCTTAACATATCTGAGATACGCGCAACAACCATATCCAGATTCGGAAGCGTCAAAGAAGAGATGAAGCTAAATTTTGTCTGACGCGTCGACTTTTTGCAGGTGAGTACGCCCCTCAAGCCACTCGGTCCATGCATTTGCATCCTATTCACTTATAGGATCGTCCCACTCCTTTTTCAATTTGCACAATTTTTGCAAGAGCTGCTTTGTGTTAAAAGTGATTGGTGCTACCAGAGAGCTTATATATAGAGAGGTGCAACTGCATAAATATACCGAATTAATGAGCTGGGTGCTGCCTCTAGCGGTGTACAGTATTAACAAGTGCGCTTTACATGTACTTTGCATACATTGTTGAGCAAAGTGTTGGTTTTATTTGCTTTAATAAGCAAATGTTTGTAAATTATTATTTTCTAGGTTTCTCGGATACAAATTAACGAATGTGTGTTTATAAATATAGAGAAATTCTATTTGAAATGTGTGTTTTAACCTTTTTTTTATCAATTGAAGCTTAATTCATGTATCATGTTTATTATGCTGAAATAATCAAGGCAATTGATTTACAAATTATATTGAAATACTTTCATCACGTAACAATATTTGGAACATTAATTTATTACGTAACAATATAAAAACAATATCAATCCGTGCCAGGATGATTTAAACTTTCTTGTTCCATTTATTCTTGATATAATAATCTTATCACGAATCATATTATAAAATGAGAGGTAAAAAAGTAGTTGTGCAGGAGGGACCAGGGGGTATTATCTGTGAAATAGTTAATTCAAAGAACTTCTCTTTGCTGACATTTTCACAGAACAGAATATATATATTTTTTGTTGGATTTCATTAAATAAGTTCTATAAAATATTGTTATTAAATACTATAAACTCTATTTGAGCAAAGAACGGGATCATACAAATTTAATTAAACTTTTTGAGGGACATACAACATTGAAGAACTATCATTGAAGATCTATTCTTAATGGCAAATAAGGAATAAAGTTTTTTTACTTTAAACAATTATATTTCACCACTACGTGTGTCATTTAAAACAAACTTCTAAAATAGTTTGGTAGGTACTCATGTTCTTATAATCTATAAATCGTCAGCATCAAATAAACATGATTTTTATCACCTTGTTTTGACAGGGATGAATATGTCATTATCATTAGCCGTTCATACCAAATTAATTATATGGTGTATCATTGAAAACGTATTTTTCCTCATTTCTTGAGCCAATGATATAGAAAGTGTGCTGATTCGTTTGCTAAATATATGTTTCCCAACCGTGCATTGAAAATATTTTGGTGTAAAGATTTTGTGGTGACATAGATTGCTTCAAATAAAAACAAAACATAATGTAAATATGTATTTTGAGTCATATATAAGCTCTCTGTTTTGAGTCAGAGTGTATGCCGCAATACAACAAGCTCTCTGATGCTACAAATCCATGAGGATCAAAAAAAGAAGCGACAGCGGACAAGATACCACGTCGCGTGAAAGGGCGTTTGCGATTATTGACGACGAACGTAATTGTGTCTCGTTCAAGGTTCCAGTGCATGCCAAGTGCTCTTTGCACCGCATTGTTGTGGTCCACTAAGTTCAATGAGACCTCGGGAGCTCGATCATTCTCGGGCACTGAGACCAGAACATTTCTACTACTTGACCTCCGTTTTGTGAGACGGAAGCCGTCTTTGCTGAGTATATGTTGAAGCTCAGCTGTAAGGGTAATACCCTCAGACTCAGTTGAAACCGATTTCAAAAGGTCATCGACGTAGAAATCTCTAAGAATTGTTTTGACGGTTTCTTCATTGAAAAACTGTGAGTTGTCCGTGGCTGTCTTTTGTAGACAGAAAGTTGTGCAGCTAGGTGAGGATGTTGCACCAAAACTATGTACGTTCATTCGGAACGTCTCGACAATATTTTTTTTGGGTCGCCATCGGGCCACCACAAGAAAGGCAATGCATCCCGATCATCAGGTTGTACTCTCACTTGGTGGAACATAGCTTCGATGTCCGCCGAAAGTGCAATGTGTTCCTGCCTAAATCGAAGCAGAACATCGATCATGCTATTGGCCAGATCAGGGCCCTGTAGCAATTGATCATTCAAAGATGTGCCGGCATATTTAGCCGCACGATCAAATACAATCCTAACTTTTCCAGGTTTGTTGTCATTTACCACAGCATGGTGAGGCAGGTACTATATATTTATACCACTGGTTTCGTCACTTTGGTTACTTTGCTTGCATATCCTTCGGCAATGTAGCTTTCAATTTGCGCAACGTATTTGGCATGAAGATCTGGGTCCTTGAGAAGTTTTCTTTTCAGAAAAGAAATATCTTTTGCGCCATTGCGCGGTTATCAGTCAGGTTGACTTCATCAGTTCTCCACGGTAGCGCCAACTGGTAAGTTCTGTTGACTTCTCCACAATTTCCAAAGCCTTACGATCATCTTGCGATATAGACTTACCTTGAATTGAAGTGTCGGTGAACTCTGTTGTCCACATCCGCTGAAGCTGTGTCTTAAGACTCTGGTATACCGAATTCACAAAGTTGACACATGCATGTTTATTTTGACCTTTAGACATAGGTCCAAGTACCGTCCAGCCGAGGATCGAACGCACGGCACAAGGATCGCCTCGACTGCCTCGACGCTCTTCCAGTGACCAGAACCCCTCGGGTGTGTCACTTCCAATAAGAAGCATGATTCTGTTTGAATCAATTTCAGGAAGGCGTAAATCAGACAGGTGGTCCCTAAGGGACAAATCCACCTGCTTAGGCACGCATTCAAGAGAGATCAGAAGCTGGGCAACCGATCTTACGCCTTTCAAATCGACGGAGTCGCTCCCATCAATGGGTGAAACCGTGATGTCAAGTTCCGTAGAAGACGCCGTAGTAGTGCCGTTGACTGTTTTAATTGTGAACTCTCGTTGTTCACCTTCCAGGTTAAGTTGGTGGATCACAGAGCGTTGCGGTGCTCCCGTCATCGAGCAGGGCATAGACAACGACGGATGTATTACTATTGTTGACTGTGACCGGAAGCACTCGAAGGCAAACGCGTTGCGGTTTCTTAAAGGATGTTGCAGTGAAAGTAGCGTCTGAAGAATCTGCATTGGAATCCGTCTTCCCTGGTGATTCCGGTGCGGGTTGCTGCTTACTTACAAACCATGCATGCAGAAGAGTGTGGTGTTTTTTCCTTTCGGCAGTCCTTGGCAACGTGTTTGAAGGTAAAGCAGTTGTTGCATAAGCGGTTCTTTCGCACGTAACTAGCGCGATAACCTGCTGAGAGGTCTTGCTGAACTTGCTGCAATCCTCCAAACGTTTACAATTTCCCTCACAACACCTACATACCTTTAATTTGTCTTGTTCGACGGCAGTTGCAAATAAGTAGCTTCCTTGCTTACCTTGTTTGCTGTTGTTTGACCCTCTGTTGTGGCTGTGGTTTGCCGCCTTTGTTGACCTTGACCTTTGACTTGTTAACATAGTCAATGCCAAACATTGAGTTTGCCATCAACAAATTTACAAAGGTTGGAAAATTTGACCGACCGCCCACTCTCAACGATGAAGTACGCTCTTTCAATCCACTCGGTTTCTATATACGTCGGTAGGCGATCAATTATGCGCCTTAGGTTTTCGCTGTTATCAATTTCTGACTGAAAACCCAACCTAACCAAGGAAAGCTCTGCCCTCGACATTACGAGAGACAACCTTTTTAAACCTGGTTTCATATGCCTTGATCTTTTTCACCTTTGATAAGTCTATCTATATGAGCACATCCATGTACCACTGGCGGGCTCGGCACAGGTAATGTGACCCTGGTCTGTCGTGAAAACCAGTATGCGACGGTTTGGGGTGTCCTTGTTGTCGTACACCAGAAAAGGCGCCACTTCGTTGCCGCCAGTCGTCGTGTACCGCTTGGGCAAGTCGATTTCGGCAGCGGTGGCAGGGTCTTTTGGGCGGACACCTTGCTTGAACCTTCGGATGTTGCGACGCATCGACTCGGTTGATGGGAGTTGAGCGCAAACATCGGCGCTGGCCTCGATGAGAGCCTGGCTTAGTATAGTAGACGTCTGCTCGCGGCTGCTTGATGCTCTTTCTTTGATCGCCAATTTAACCTGAAAGCAGAATATAAAATAATAAATATATAATTTGCACACCTATCGGTAATGATTTATACAGTTCTTAATACAGTAATTCATACAATGATTTATACAATATTTTTTACACCGATTTATAAAATGATTGATACAATGATTTTCAAAGAATAAATGCTTATATAGTTCGACCAGAACAATGCAATTGTAGGTACTAACATAGCCCAGTTCACTACCGGGCAGCCCGCATCTAAGCGGCGCCGCCGAGTCGACATGCAACAGCGTCTGTGCACCAAGCGGGGGGGGGTGGTCTTATTACATTATCTGTAGAGATACTGTGCGGGTCATGACAGTGCTCAGTCTGCTTCTTGACCTCTTCTTCTGCAAGATCTGTAGTGAGGGACCCCTTGCAGTTGTAGCGGCCTCTATGTGAACACTCCAAGCGCTTGCTCGTCGTTTTCTGTTTATTTTTTCGTGTAGGTATAGCCCTCGTAGCAAAGTGTTTCTTCCCCTCTTTGGTTCCTGATAATTTCCATGTTGTTCGAATTTAGTACTTATGTATTTATGCAATACACAAATGATATGAACTCCCATGTTAACACCGTGTTTATATGCTAGAAATTAAGATCTATTTGCAATTCACACAAATGCAAATGAATAAAATGCAATTGCTTGAGTGCAATCAAGTTGACGCCGCGCACGATGAGAGGAATTCACGCCCCCTTTTATCAAAATACATTCACATCAATATGTCTTTGATCAGATCAAACGACATAAATTTGCCCTTTGATTAGATCAAACAAGGTCAATGTGCCCTTTGATTAGATCAAAAAACGTCAATGTGCCCTTTGATAAGATCAAACATCAATGTGACCTTTCATCCGAAACACGCCACCGTTCCGGCGCTTTGTTATCCAGATCCAACAACATCAATAGGTACTTTAATTTAAATAAATGAAATTTTACAAACCTTTCATGGATGATTATATTTGCCTTGATATCTTTCAGGTTCACATTAAAACTATATATAATATTTGTTTGGTTTGAAAAAGGGGGGAGTTGTCATTTTCTGGCGGGGGAATTGTCCAACTAAAACCGGGGGAGTTGTCCTGCGGGGATGTCCGGACACCAGTGATGGGCATGTATTCATAATTAAATATTTTTTGGTCGTGATCATACAACAGTTTAAATCAAAGGACTATGTGCCATTTGGGCGACATTCGTACCCAAAATATGAGGATTTCTAAAATGTTTTAATCCGTATTTTTTGTATATATTTTGAAACACTAATATATCAGTGTAAAACGAGTGAAATCTCTAGCGACTTGATCATTTGTTTCACATGGAAAAGGTTTTACTTATATACCAACCCAAGGAGCAGCTGACTTCATTACCATGTAGTATATTTCGATATTTTTAGGTCATTGTTACTATGAATTTTGTCATTATTTAGACATTTGACGCAATATATAGTATTAAATCACAATTTATCATGATAGGTTTGATTTTTAGGGCGTTTGAAATAATACTAGTGGAGTTTTATTGCGAAATTTAACATTTCAGTAGTCTATAAATTGCTAAAAAAATGGTAGTAAATGTTCAATTTAGGTCAAGGCCGCATTTGACCCCAAGCTTGTTTTCACATATATGCTTTATCTTTACAATATCGTTTATATATGTAAATTTCAGTGTGGAGGTCGAATGCGGCCTTAACCAAACTTCGATGTATATTCCGCAAAATGCACCTTCTTAAATTCGATATATTTCAACGAGTATTTGCAATAACACCCTGCTACCAGATATTGTATTAGCATGCTCACGTATTTTGCATTTAAAATACGCTAGTAAGTAAGCTCTAATTGATGTGCTTAGTTATGTTGATACTATTATACTTGATACCAGTTATGTACAATTATTTTACGAACACCACCCAAAATCCAAATAAAATGCATCAAGCATGTTTTGAGCTTGTATTAATTGGAAAGTATGTTGAGTATAAAATTATGACAAATTGTTATCAATGCCATAGATAGTAAGCTTTTAGAATATATAAAAATATTTTTGAAATTCCACAATTTATTTTTGAATGCTCGATGCTGAAGTTCTGGGTATGTTTCCTGATATAAGTGACACATAATCCTTTCAACCTCTTTTGTTATTTTACAATGTATGCCTTAATTGTATCCACTTTGACAGGTTATAATTACATATGTCAATGTTAGCCTATGTAATCACAAATGGTAAGCACACTCAAGGCTACAATTCTTCATCCCCTATAAGCCCCTTCATAAATACCATTTAAGGAAGTTTGTGAGCACACTCAAGGCTACAATTCTATACCAATTGCAATTAAATTTCGCATACAGCTAGTATGGGTGCTAAAAAAGGTTCGGATTGTAAATGAGCCACATCCGACTAGGGTAAATGGCCCAACTGAACTTAGACACATCCCCTTTAAATACCTTCATAGATATCAATCAAGGGAGCTTGTTGGCACACTCAAGGCTACAATTCTTCACCAATCGCAATTATTTTTGACATACAGTTAGTATGGGTGCACAAATGGTTGGGATTGTCCATGAGCCATATCCAACCAGGGTAAATGGCCCTACTGAACTTAGAAATCTCCCCTATACGCCCCTTCATAACTATCAATTAAGGGAGCTTGTGAGCACACTCAAGGCTATAATTTTTCACTAATCGCAATTATATTTGGTATACATTTAATATGGGTGCTGAACAAGGTTAGAATTGGAAATAAGCTACATCTGACAAGGTAAAATGGCCAAACTGAACTTATATACATCCCCTATAAGCCCATTTATAAATATCAATTAAGGGAACTTGGCTGAAGGCTTTGCAATCATCAGGGATATCTGTGGAATTCAAAGAAGATATAATTAATCTATAATTGTGGGATTTACTATATTTTCTTCAAATTTTCCTGACCGCGCCATGTGCAAACATTTTCTGTTGTTTTTTATTATTTTCATTAAATATTATATTTTCACAGTAATTAAATGTTGGTATATGAAGGGCATCCCACAACATTTTTCATAACGCTTGTAAATCGCCTTTAAGAAAGATAACAAATATGAACGACAGCAAAGCAATTGTTTTTCAGCATCAAAATTACGCAAAAAAGGTGTTCACTTTTTCCAAGCCAGTTGGGCTATTTCTTCCTTTTTAGCCAGCTTGGAGCTGAGAAGGAACACCTTTTACGAAAATTGTTAAGGTTGAATTTAGCCAAATATTCTATCATATCTTTCAAATAAACGTGTATTAGACAATTGCAAGCAAATTTAATCAGTTTTCAAACTATTATCCCCATCTCTTATTGCACAAAATGAGAAATAATAAAAAAGGTGTTCCGCAAACTGCTCAAATCTCGGAGCTAGAAAGTATTTTACCAAAATATACAAGCCAGCTTGAGTTTGTTGGGAAACACCTTTTTTGGGTCGTGAGGTGCTCTTCGCATATGAATTGAAATATATTACAGAATAAGTTCAGTTCAGAATTTTGACATTGCTTTAACCATAAAAAAATATAGGATCTACCTTGTTCTGTGTGAAAATATATCTTGCTCCAAAAGCTCTTTCTACTTATCGTGCCCTTCTATCAATCTTTGAAAAAAATGCGTTGATGTTGTTGCCTCTGGACAATACTTACTTAATTTATAAAATATATAATTTCCAGGGCGTTTATCACCGATTTTCTTGCATCGTCTATAAGCACATATATTTCATTGAATTCATTTTTGGACATCTTATTCCTTTTTGTTATGAGTAAATTATGATTTTAAAATATGAAACGTTTTAAACGTTTCCCGATGCTGAGGATAAACATGACACAATAGCGGGTTGTGATAATGCACACAACAACTACATACGTCATGTCATTTTTATATTATTTTTGAACCTAAAAGAAACTTTTTACGTCACTTTGATACCTAAAATAAAACTTTTTAAATTTGACATAAAATACACGTGTAAAACTAGTTTTCTTTGCATGTTACCATAAATCCACCAACAGGAAACGTTATAAAAAAAATTCTGCTTACTGGGTATGTTCTGTTGTCAAAACTGGTAACATAAAGTCCAGGAACCTTAAAATTTTGACCTGATAAAAGGCTTGACATGACTATGCAAGAGATATTTAATTATTAAAACGGATAATGTTCGAAAGACTACAAGTAGTGATAAAATAATAGGGGATGTCTGCATTAAATGGTGATGCATATAGCAAAACAGGGATGAGAGTTTTGCATCAATTGGTCATATATATAGCCAACAATGCTGATTGGTTCAAAGCAAATATTTACAGATATATATTTTGGCTTACCCTACTGTTTGACCCTACAAGGGTTATAGGTTATTGGTTGAAAACAAAGAGGAAACAGCTAGCCACTTGGCTTAATGTGTACCGTCTGTGTTTGGATGTGGAAACCCCCAAGTGCTTCACTTCAGTGTTGTTGAGTTGTTGTGGAAACCGTTGTAGTTGCTTGTGTCAGTGTCCAACCGCATTGTTGCAGTCCTTGTTGCGGGAATTCCTTAAACCTCAAACCATAAAAAGTGTCAACCAGACACTTTGTTTTTACCGGACCCTCCTTCTTAACCAGACACGCCGTCTTCACCAGACACTCCGTCTTCACAAAATCAGTTGTCTTCACCAGACACTCCGTCTTCACCAGACACTCTGTCTTCACCAGCCATTTCGTTTTCATTAACCTTGCTTCTCTACCAAACACTGCGTCTTCACCAGAAAATATTTCTTCATCATTCTCACACTCCGTCTGCAAAAAATCATATGTCTTCACCAGACACTCCGTCTGCACGAGACACTCTGTCTTCACCAAGCTCTCCGTCTTTACTAGACACTTAATTTCTTCAGAAATATCATCTTCTCCAGACACTTCGCCTCCACCAGACACTTCGTTTTCACCGGACCCTCCTTCTTAACCGGACACTCCGTCTTCACCAGACACTCCGTCTTCACAAAATCAGTTGTCTTCACCAGACACTCCGTCTTCACCAGACACTCTGTCTTCACCAGCCATTTCGTTTTCAT
>LQRL01058270.1:25638-36481 GCA_001703475.1 Hydroides elegans
ATCTTCACGAGACACTCTGTCTTCACCAAGCTCTCCGTCTTTACTAGACACTTAATTTCTTCAGAAATATCATCTTCTCCAGACACTTCGCCTCCACCAGACACTTCGTTTTCACCGGACCCTCCTTCTTAACCGGACACTCCGTCTTCACCAGACACTCCGTCTTCACCAGACACTTTGTTTTCACCATTCCATTTGTTTCCTCCAGATACCTAATCTTCTTTAGAAAATTCGTCTTCATCAGTCACTTAGTTCACAAGACCCTTCTTCTTAATCAAACACTCTGTCTTCACCAGAATATTTTCTTCACCAGACACTCCGTCTTCACAAAAGCATTTGTCGTCACCAGACACTCCGTCTTCACCAGACACTCCGTCTTCACCAGACACTCCGTCTTTACTAGACACTCCGTCTTCACCAGACACTTCTTTTCTTCCAGACACCTCATCTTCCAAAAACACTACGTCTCCACCAGACACTTCATTTTCGCCGGACCCTCCTTCTTAACCGGACACTCCGTCTTCACAAGACACTCCGTCTTCACCAGACACATTGTTTTCACCATGCCATTTGTTCCCTCCAGATACCTAATCTTCTCTAGAAAATTCGTCTTCATCAGTCATTTAGTTCACAAGACCCTTCTTCTTAATCAAACACTCTGTCTTCACCAGAATATTTTCTTCACCAGACACTCCGTCTTCACAAAAGCATTTGTCTTCACCAGACACTCCGTTTTCACCAGACACTCCGTCTTCACCAGACACTCCGTCTTTACTAGACACTCCGTCTTCACCAGACACTTCTTTTTTTCCAGACACCTCATCTTCCCAAAACACTACTCCACCAGACACTTCATTTTCACCGGACCCTCCTAACAAAATACGCCGTCTTCACCAAAACATTTGTCTTCATCATACACTCTGTCTTCACCAGACACTCCGTCTTTACCAGAGACTTCGTTTTCACCGTACTATTTGTTTTCTCAAGAAACCTAATCTTCTCCAGACTTTTCGTCTTTATCAGTCACTTCGTTTTCACAAGACCCTTCTTCTTAACCAAACACTCCGTTTTCACCAGACACTCCGTCTTTACCAGACACTTTGGTTTCACCAGACACTCCATCTTCACCAGACACTTCGTAGTCACCAGACACTTCGTTTCACCTGACCATCCATTTTACGTCTTCACCGGACAAATCATCTTCACTAGACCTCTCACTTTCATCAGACACTCCGTCTTCACCAGCACATTCGTCTTACCCAGACACCTCATCTTCTCCGGACACTTCGTCTTCTCCAGAAACTTTGGCTTTATCAGACACTTTGTTTTCACTAGACACTTTGTCTTCATCAGACATCTTATCTTCACTGGACCTCTAATTTTTATCAGACACTCCGTCTTCACCAGAACATTAGTCTTCACATGACACTTCGTTTTCTCTTAACCCTAAGTCTTCACCAGACAATTTGTCTTCTCCAGACACCACATCTTCTACTGACACTTCCTCTTCACAAGACATTTCGTCGTCTTCTTCAGACACTTCGACTTTACCAGACACTTTGTCGTTACTAGACACTTCGTCTTCACAGGACACGCTATCTTCACCAGCCTTCCAATGTTCATCCATCAGACACGCCGTCTTCACCAGAACATTCGTCTTCACATGACACTTTGGGTTCACCAGACATTTCGTCTTCGCTAGAACATTTGTTTTTACAATACTCTTCGTTTTCACGTGACCCTTTGTCTTTACCTGACCCTTTTTTTCACAATACACTTCTTTTTCTCCAGACACTTCGCCTTAACCAGCCAATTCGTCTTCACCAGAATTGTAACGATTAAATCACAATAGCCGCCAGTACAAAACAACTCAAAATCGTGCAGTACATTGGTTGTTTCCCTAACGTAACCGCTATGCATAACCAAACCTATAAAAAACCAAACGTGTAGGGACTGAAACATTGCAGAGGAATGGGGTCATTACAGACGTTCGACGTAAATCCCAATACATTTGTTTATTAGACTTACGTTGATTCGCCTCATAAGTAAAGACGCTGGTTGGTAAGTTTGTAGCCGTCAATGCAGACGAGTCAAAGAGCACTATTTTCGGTTGCATCAATTCAGAGGCTCTTTCTGCAATTTAGCATTATTAATATTATTTATCACCGAGTTTTGCTCATTTATTTTGCATTGCCTTTGTTAAACAGTCATCCGACAGCAACGAATTACCAGCGACGCACATCAGATTTTCATATGAGGTAGCGTCTCCCGAAGAAGACGAGTGCGCTACCCATGTCCTGCCTGCTTTTGAAGCAACCAAACCAAAAGCAAATGCTGCACAATACAATGTCGCCTCGGCCGATGCTCAGATGGAACAACAGCAAAAAAAATGCAGTAACTATGGGTGATTAGGCGAATGCAGCAGCCCCATCGATGGCAACAGTCACAGCCCCGACCAAGAGTTCGATAACTGACGCGGTGAAATGAGTCATCTTTAATGATATGCCCTTATCCGCTAAAACTTCGGAATTCTATGCAGAGTTTTCGAACACCCCTTACCTGGCGATGCTGAACAAAGACGACATTATGCGCGCTGTTAGTGCAACCTCCCCTGCAAACAAAGCACCGCCCACTACAAACCCGAAAAAACGCTTGGACTGGTCGAAAAAGAATGTGTGCCAATCACCAACGACACCATCATCTGGCGAACCCAGCAACATCGAAGACTGACACATCGAAGAAACCGCAAGTAAAACAGACTTAAACATCAGATGTCGTGAAACTCAGAGAATGTTTAAACATGGGTCGAGTACGCGTCGTCCTGAAGCGCATGCTTGACGATATCTTGAGATATGGCGTGATATGTAAGTGTCAACGATGAAGAGTCTAGAGGCCGAAGTCAGCACTGAATATCACTGCGAGAGGAAGAGCGGACATCGAACTTTATCACGTTATTCATGCTTGCTGCGTACATGAAATCGGATTCCATGCGACAAGCACGCAATCTGATGGACTATCATATCAAAGCAAAGAGGAAGGACCCTAGCCTGCTGTTCAAGAAAGAAATTTACAGTGCAGCTGTGCGGTCGCTCGCTCTTGTCCTAAAACTTCTGAATTATAAGACAACCATTCCTCTCTCTGATTAGCGCATCAAAGTGCTGAACGACGCTAGGACGCTGGAAAGGGAAGACGACACCCCCGACGAGCTATGTGAGTGGCCTCATTGTGACTTGCCGCATTCATTCCGGCAAGACATACAAGGAACACGGTGTGGCGCAAGTGGCGATGCCTGAGACATTTGCAGATACGATTAAATAGTACTGCCGCTTCATCCGGCCGAATCACAACCACCGGAGCGACAATGAAGTCACAGACTATGTGTTCGTTTGCAAGAAAGATAGATTCGTCTGAGATGAATAAACAGCTTAACTTTGCATGGCGAGAGTACTGCGACATTGAGGAAACCAACCCAAAGTTCTCTGTGCATAAGAGGGTTTTTCTTGCAAATAAGCCGCGCATTAAATCCGACATCCTTCAACGGTCCATTGTGATCCATATCAGGGAGAAAGAGTATTCAGAAGAAGGCAAGGTGTGTCTGGCCAGGCACATGGACCATGGACTTGAGACGGCCGAAGGCTGCTACAACATGTCATACAAGGATCGCGCTTCCACAGTTGCATCCGATGTGGTAGCATGCATGTTCCGAAAGGATATCCTTTGCATCAACGACCGAGGTCAATAGCCGATCGAGCCTGGATCTGCCGACGAAGCCGACGTCGGCGCCGATGAAGCTGTCGACATGGATGACTTCGAGGCAGGAATGCGCTACATGCCCAGCCTGAAGGAGACGATAACAAAGACATCCACATCCACACCGCATTTTCAATATGTTCTTTCATCATCTTTATATATCACCAACCCCCTCAATCTCGATTAATGTATGAAAAGCAGCCTAGAAAATAGCACAAATTTGGCATAATTAACTGATGAAAATTAAAATTTTCCAATATTTTGATTGAACTTTTATGATAGTTTATCGGGAGAAATATGAATAATTTTATATTGTAGGATTCAGCGTTAATTCGACTTCAGCATGATACTAAATTTGATATATTACAAATTAAAATTAGTTGCTATTTAACACGGTAACTGCATTGCTTTTTCAAAACTCGTCAATGATTATGTAAGTTTATTCGGAAAACTTATGATTTTAAATGTTTTAGCTAGAACAATATCATTTAGTCTTATGGAAAGTACATTTTGTATATAAATTATGACTTGTATTCATTTTATCAAATCTTAAAGTATTATTTTATTTTATTTGAATTTTCTCCTCAATCTTATCAAAAACCTTTTAACTTGTGTTGTTTATTATAAGAAAATCCTCTTTAAACTGTCCATTCATTTTTAAGTACACTTTAAATGTTTTTTCTATTCATAGAACTACATAAGACAGAATAATCAATGTGAACAAATTAATTGCAATTCGTTCAATTAAATGTCCATATGGTATTTTCAAACAAATATACTCGATTTATCTTATGATATCAAGCCGATTATATGCGGCCATGTCGACATAAAGAATAGTAAAACCCAACCAAAATGTCATAATCCTCTTTAAAATTCCTTGTCCTTTTTCCTCTTTAGATGTTACCTTGATTATTTTAAATACAAATCAAAATAACCGTTTGCCAATACGATTCCATATGAATAACTGTGTTTTATTCAATGGGAAGTGTGATTTTTTTTCAAGAAATACGCATTATGTTTAGGGCCATAGTTTGTTAATATATTGAGATGGAGGGGGTATAAGACTACCACCATTAGAATCAGCTTATTTTAAATGCTATCATATGTACATTTTATTTTAAAAGCAATGTGGCAACCATTTAAAAATGCAGTGTAAAGACGGCGAAAAAAAGATTTCATGCATAAACAGTCGAAAACATACATAGCTAATCTTATGCAAATAAAAAAGGGGTAGAAGAATAAAAGGCATCTGAGATGACTCCAAAAAACACTAAAAGGGCCGATTTTAGTGAGAATAACATCTGTGATCCGTTCTGGATATCAGAACATTCTCCGAAGGAAATCGAATCAAAACGCAGATCTCTATATCCCCTCATCTCAACCCTAAAGTGTCACTATAACTCGGGTTTTCTAGTGAAAGATTCACTCATATGCGAGGGTAAACGTCACACAGTAGAAACTGTTTCCTCTTGCTCGAGAATATAGACAATCCGGGTTCTCGTCAAAATGCAAATGTGTGCGTGTTTCTAAGCAAGAATAGTCCGCTTTCCGATGTCTACCTTTGTAGTTTTAAACACTCAGAACCAGTTTTGTCCAGTACTGAACAGGCATATCAATTCAAAAAGGCCAACTATTCGGGTAATGTCGGTACAGCTGAAGAAATCATCAGCGCATCAGACCCTGTGCTTATCAAGAGAAAAGGAGACAGTGTCATGACTGGGGACTGTCAAAGCTCAGGCAACGTGGTAAAAGTAATGGAGTCAATCCTAAAATCGAAGTTCTCCCAACGTACGATTCCAAACAACACATTTCTGAACACAGGTGAAAGGGTTATCGGCGAGGAAAACGGCAGCATAAACGCAACCTTCTGGGCAACGGGTCTCACAAGAGCATCACCAGATAATCTATATCCAAACAAATGGAGCGATCAAAACCTCCTAGGTTGCTTACTGCAGAAAGTAAGATCCATGCTTAAAGTATAGGTGATCTAAATACAAAGAAGGATAAGTCCTTTGACAGGCGAAATTGAAAATTAAGAATATTACGTTGCGTGTATGCATCAATGAAATACCTAGTAGAACAATGCTTAACATAAAGTATTTGTAGCGATATACCTGGTTGAAGGATTCGTCCTTCGACATCCAAAATTTATATGTTAATTTTACGCAACCTATAAGGTTCGGTGTAATAATTAATCAGAATATCTAGAATATAAATTATCTCTTCTACTTATCTATTGTGAAAGTATTACAAATGTAGTATAACTTATCAGAAAGGTCAAACAACTCAAAACACTGAACGAATATGTCATCAATATTTGTTATGGTAGTATGTCAAATAGAAACGATATATTTAACTGGGAATTTATTGATAAACACTTACAGAATTCATTTTTGGAGAACACGGCTGTTTATTCTCACTCAAAATTGACCCTTTTAGTTTGTTTGCTGCCATCAATGCCTCATATTTAAGCAACCCCACTTTTTATTTACATAAGGATTAACCATGCATATTTTGTGCTGTTTATGCATAAAGTTTGTTAAAATTCTTGCTTTTCGACAATCTTTACACTGTGTTTAAAAATAGTTGCCCAATGTCAATTTTTCTGCAATTAACATATGTGATAGATCTAAGAAAGCTTTTGTTTATGATATAAGTCATATATCCCCTCCATTCCAATTAATGCCCAAATCGATCATGTAAAAAGAGTGCCAACACTAGAAATTACACCCCTATTAACTAAAGATTCATAAAGAATATGCCTGTTAATCGATAAAGTTTGTTCTGCGTACTGGAAAACATTCCTTCTGATAAAAATCACGCTTTGTATTTTATTTTAAAAAGCTATTAAAAGGCATGACACTTATCCACCTCAAAGGAGGATTGTGCTTTGATGCTTGTTTAAATCATACACATTCATAGTCACAAAGGCAACTTTGCATCGTGTTAAATAATCCGCTTAAATATGAATACCATCATAAGAGCGACTGCATAATTATAATTGTTATTTCGAATCGACCATTCCGTATGGGATGAATTGCAATTTACTAAGCTAATCTAAATTGCATTTTATCAAATATAATTTCCAGGCCGATATAATGTAATTCATATACGTCCATAAAATATATAAATCTTAAGTGATAGTGAATCAAATACTATGATAAGTACAATGAAAAGTGTGTCAACGTAAAGCAACACTATATATATTTTTAACATATTAATAATTGTTAAGGACATGACCATGGGCCATTTCAGTCAAATAATGATCATTATGCCATGTATCTTGAATAATTTAGATACTAAGGACGGTGAATTCTGAAAGTCCAATGCAGTTAAACGAGGATTGAATTATTGTTATTGGCATGACCATATTATATTTTATATCAAAATAAAGACAGATTAATGCTGATTATTTACATGTAAAAATGTGTCATTTATGTTATAGTTTAGTACAATAAAACGAAATTCAAATATCACTAAAATCATAATTTTTCAATTTGAGTAAAAGCGATCTTGTTACGATTGCTATGCTTGATTTTCATATGTTAATCGAAATGGAGGGGGTTAATGAGATACACAGCCGATTTAAGAACATATGGAAAATATATTTACAAAAAGAATTTTTAACATTTACATGGGGCAACCCATTTAAATCATCAGGTAAAGTTGATAAAAATAAGGGAAAAATCACGATTTTGTAGCACAAGTCTGCATAATACAAGCTTATGTAAATAAAAAAAGAGGTTGCGCGCTGTGGTCCTCGGCAAGGGATTAACTATCTCGAAAAAACTAAAGGGGTCTGGTGTAAACAGCCGTGAGAAAATACTAAAGGATGGTTTAAAGTCATGTATAACAATATTGACAGCTGCACAATTAACAGTAGATATAAAAGCAGATTGTTTTCACATACAGAATGGAGTGCGTCAAGGGAACCCTGTATCTGTTTTTTATTCATATTAGCTGTAGAAATATTAGCAATAAAAATAAGATCTAACAACCATATAATAGGTATAAACACAAGCAATATAGATACTAACATTAGCCTCTTAGTAGACGATGCAACGCTTTACTCTCAATACTCTCATTGCGAACAGTATTTAATATAGTATCGATATTTTTCTTTGTATCTGGTTTGAAAATAAAGTACGAGATAAGTGAAATTCTTTCGATCGGCAGGAAAAGTACTTGCTATCTATGCCTTAAGCCATTTAAGCTTGTATGGGCAAACTCAAATCAGATAAAAATAAACTTGTAATATACAACGATTTTGATCTGCAATCTTTTCGTTTACGAAAATATGCAGATATTGCAATCAACCCATAAAGTTCAATTTGTTCCTGTGCATCGATTTTTTATATATTACAAATCATAACACACCCTTATATATAAACATTAATGAAAAAGAGCTATCGAACGTGAAACTTCAATATCAAAGGATATTTTGATAACGAATCAACAAATGGTATAGAAGATATTCAACTTTTAAGACACCCACCCCTAAATTTGAATGTCATTTGCTTCGCCTTGCAGAAACCACTGAGCGGAATCCATGGCCCCTAATTGGTTCATTATAAGGGTGTGTCACTTATATTGAACACGTCATTGACGTCATCAATCAAGGCTTGCTATATATATTATGACTCAATTATTTGATAAAGCTACAACAAAGTAGATATGTATATTCTGCCTTCATATTGACCTTTTTCTAGATCAAAACAAAGATTGAACATTAAATGGGATCTTATTCCATTAGTTTATCGAGAAAAACTAATTAAGATTATCAAACATTATATTTAAATATAGGAAAGAAAAATATTGCAGATAATTGTGCTTTTTAGGAGCACACCATCTATCTAGTTTTTTTTTTGCTTTTGTACTTTCACGACTTCCACCGGGCACAGCAGGTAATAAGAGGACACTTAGTTAAAATAAATAATAACCAGTTTGCACTGTAAGATGGGAGGACATAATGAATAATCCATAAACAAACAATGTTGCCTGCATTAACATAGCAGAAACTGAGAAATTTTTCGAATGATTTTTCACTTAAACGTTGAAAATTGGAATGATGCCGGCTATAGATCTTTTAAAAAATCATATAAAGATGTGTTTGAAAGAGTTATCTTTCAGATTGACCAACCCATACACCGGTTCCTTCTATAGATTTTTAACGAATCGCTATTTAAATAAAATTGGCCCAATGTTTGTTATGCTTTCTTATGGTTAAATGGTGATGTCGTACATTGGCTTCACTACATATAGCATTGAATAATCAACTAGACATTAAGAACTATGTATAATGTGTTTCCCTGGCGCTATCAATATACAGTTTAACTATTGAAATCTAAAGATAGCGTTAATGTATATTGCGCTATCATTCAAATTTATGTTATAGTGGTTTGTTTTGAATTATTTGTATTATAAAATATTGCGGCAGACCTTTTTTTATATCTTAATCGTCATCAATTAAATTCTAAAAATGAAAACAAAGTAGTGTCCATTCGCCGCAAAGCAATCGGATCAATGTTAACCTTTGATATGTTTTATGTGCGCCCTTGGCTAATCCCTATTCTAATTTCAATGAAGTTTAATCTCATTTGACCCGTTTGACTTTATAGCCATTGCAGTGTCAATTTGATTTAAAATATAAATTAAGCTCATTGCGCGTTATTGATTATTGCTGCAAGTTTCAATACAAAATGTTTCGGTGTAATTATCCATGTTCTTTTATCTAGAAGTGTCCTCAATATTCATAACTAAAATAATATAATAATTGTTTAAGATAATCTTAAATACCTTTCGTATTTTTTTTTTCAAAAGTTTTTAGATAAAAAAAGAATATGTTCAAAATACAGTTTAACTTATTTGCTTTACTTTATTTTGTATTTTGTTATAAGTTGTTAAAACATTCCCATGATCATTGTCATCGCATTCCTTTAACAAAGCACCATTATAACATCGTCTAAATCCCTTTGAAATAGTGTGAATTTTAGGCATTTTCATCTTTAAACAGATATTAACATCGTCTAAATCCCTTTGAAATAATGTGAATTTTAGGCATTTTCATCTTTAAATAGATATTAATGGGTATTTTATGTGCTTCCTACAAGTAGCAATGCAGTCATACAGTGATTTATTATGTTAATTATATTTTAGTGTTGTGTTTACATAACTGTCTAGTGTTAGTCTAACTTGCAATAGAACGTGTTCCAGTTACATGACTCGGCAGGCCAAATTTGTATTTTATTTATTGAATGTGTTTTGATTTTAAAAGTGAAAAAATAGGATATATATATTGTATTTAAACAAATATAGCATTATTCTATTCTCTATGGATAGAGTTAAAATCATATATGAATTCAAAAGAAAGAAAAGACCTTATAAGGACCTCAAATTTCGGTGTTTCAGTATCGGCCATCCAAGCAATATCAATATGTTGTAAGGCCTGTATCAATATGTTGTAAGGTTGTAAGGCATGATACACATATATGCTTATTGATTTTTATATCAAGTGAGATAACAATGAACCGAACGTTTAAAAACTTGTTCCATACATTCATACCTCATACTTCGAGACTACTCGAAGATGCATCACATTCTCAATCAGACTACGATTCACATAGGGGGCCACTGCATGACCACAAACAAGTTCAGTTCATCCGAGTAAAATGGTCTTCCCAGAGAAATACAAGGGAGATTCTCCATGGAAATTTACATACTGCACTTCGAAATGTGCGCCGACATCAACCATTAGGGGGTGGAAGACCAGGCTCGACGCTTCGCAATTTTGTTCCATGGGCAGGCACAACATATGTTTAGGAATTTATCAGCAAACTCACGAACAAACTATCCATGTTCAAAACCTAGAGGAAGGATGCAGTTTAAAAGTAGAAACAAACCTACTCATGTCAAAACTTCTCATCAAACAAAGGGAAACAAAGAATCGTATCAGGAACTAGCAAATAACATAGGAACGTTAGTCTCAAAGGCCTAACTGCATCCGATGATATGATCAAAATACTATTCAGAACTTCATAGACGCGATTCCCGACGTACAGTTACGTATGAATATAAAATTTGCAAATGTCAAAGA
>LQRL01058270.1:36491-50127 GCA_001703475.1 Hydroides elegans
TGGAAGCGATCAATCAAACTGAGTGAGTTCGTACTAAAGTCAGATATCCAGCTGTCTTACAACCAATAGCCGAATCTAAACGCAGCCAAAAATGAAAGTTGCCACTTGGTATTTTTCAAATATTTCAAAAATATCTCATGGGTATTAAATATTTTTATATCATGTTGAAGCTTGATATCTCTTATTCATATCTCTTATTCATATTTATGTGAAATTTCGTTAGTTTGTATAAATATATAAAAAAGCCATCATGGATTTAACAACAGTGGTGTCGATTTAAAAATTTGCAAATTCTCTATTTTAAGTTCAAGTTCTGCATAAATTCTGCTATGACTTGACCAGTGAACGCACGCCTCACAGCAGTGAACCGCATATCCCTTATATGGCACTGTGTTGTCACATGGAATACTTAAACACTTTCAAATAGACTTATGCAGGACTCTAACTTAAAACAGAGGATTTGCAACTTTTGAAATCGACAACACTGTTGTTTAAACTATGATGGCTGCTTTACTCGGACATGCATAATAACGAAATTTCACATAGATATAGAAGAGATATCAAGCTTTAATATGATATAACAATATCCTACATCCATGGGATATTTGCTGATATATAAAGAATATCCAGTGGAAACTTTCTTCTTTGGGCGCGTTTAGTACTGATACAAATGGCGGGCGTAACAAACCAAACAACGAAAGGAAAAATCAAGCTAGTACTGTTAAAGCGGTCACAAGATGTGATTTTTTAATTCTTAAAATGATGCTGAAAAAATGAAACAAATGCAGCGAATTTGACCGGTTATATTGAGGGTAATGAGGGTGAAATCAGATCATATATGTTTGAACTAATCGCGGATGAGAAAGATTAGAATAATCTTGGCATGTTCAAGAGCAGGCAATCAATTTTTAACGAATACATATGGTATTTGATATGCAATCAAGCTATGTATATATTTTTCCAAGTTAAAATTCGACCAGAATTTGTTTAAAGAAATATGAAGAGTAACCCGCGAGGTGCTCCTCAATAAAGGTGTTCCTTTTCAAAATTGATCTAGCTACAACTTTTCAAAATTTGCCCTCTAGCTAAAAATATTTAAGCAGGAGTATCTAGCGATTTATTTGGTGAAATATCTGTTTTTTTACAGTTTTATTGTACAATCACAAATAGTGCAAAAAAGAAATTATAATAGCAAAACCTAAGAAGCAAACTTCAGAAAGGGGAATATAGTCTATCGATTGGCGTCAAAAGTAGGTGAAAGCAAGAAATAAAAAAGATATATATTCAGGTCCATTTGTGGTATCAAAAGTGCTTTCGCCCGGAGTGATTCAAATAAGGAATATAAAGAAAATATTACAATATTCATCACGACAATTTCAAGCCATGTTTAGATAGAGATTTACCACTTTGGGTAAGCCAGCTGAAATACAATATTATGAAAAATCAAAGTTTTGGTCAAGACGAAGTCCTATCTCTAGAAAATCTGTTTGAGCAAGAAGATGATGCTATTTCCTCAATAAGTAAACCTGTTGAAAACGAAATTTACATTGATCCATACCAATATGCGGAAGCTCTGGACAAGTTATTCGTAAAACCTAAATGTGACAAAATAAACTAATTATCCGACGATGACGTAAGAGCAGATGCTTTACCAACAATTAGGACTGGACAAAAAATTAAAACACCGTCTTACTTACATGATTTCATTCCTTAATAAAAAAAATTTAGTCAACCATTAATGTTATATTTAATGTATATATATTTCATTTATAATAATCATGCAATAATCTTATTTACCATGTCACTGCTCACTGTATCTACATTCATATTTTTTAACATAAAATGCAAACACTATTTCTTACTTACTAAACCTATTAAAATATATTCTTTTTTTTCCCATCGCAGAATTGATGAAGAAAATTTCGTGCCAGATTATGATGATGACCTCAGCCAAGAGAGGATGGAATCCCTCAACAGAAGAAGAAGTCAATTCACAAAGACATCTACTCAATTTGTTCAAGAACCGTGCGGTTACATAAGCGCCATATCATACAGTGTCATATTTCCATTCATTTCAACGCAGACCAAATAACCTGTCAGGAATGTTCTGCAATAGCTGTTGAGGGTCTCCTTCGGTTGGCATTTCAATTTAGATTGTTCTCAGTGGATGCGTTGTTTTGGTTCTTACTTGAAAATTCTAGGTCGACTCCTTCGATCCTTGATTGAAAAATTACACCAAATGATGTCCTTCTGTTCGACAATGTCAGCTTTGCTTTACGGATTAATCCAGTCAATTATCAACTTCATCCATCGAATTCACCTGCTGTTCTTTGCCATTGGCGCATCCTTTCCACAACACTGTCTCATTGTCATTCGCCTCGATTTCAAGTGGATTTTCATTACGGGTTCGACAATAATTGTTGCCCGAATGCAGAAGACGTCATTACAGATTCCCATTTCCATCTTAATCCGACTCTCACCCGTTCAAAGTTTTCTTGTTTTGCTGATCTTGTGTTTTCGTCGTAAACGCATGTCACTTTAACCATTAATAATTGTTGCTTCTCTCACATTCCATCTTTACGCGAAATGGAATCTATTCATTAACAGGATAACAGAATATATTTTTCAATCGGGTCTCACCCTCGTTTTATTTACCACTTCCTTCACTTATTAAAAATATCTCAAAGGTGGTCTCTAGCCAAATTGCTGTTGGTATCAAGTAACTCGGTTTGGACTATACTGCGTCCTCTGACAGTCATCATGAGCGACAGGCCTCGTTCATTGTGTCAATATTGCTGTTTCGTATTCCAAGGTTATCGTTCTCCATTGTCGCGACAAAACTGGAGAATCATTGGCTGTCCATGATTTGATCGCTTTTCTTATTCCACGCGTTCCAAAGTTTCATCCTTTACACTTTCACTGTTTGACATGTTCCACATCACTCATGCACCTATTCCTCAATCACATTCCCAATACTTCCTTTGGAGTCACTTCGATTCTGTTTAAGGACTTCGCTAGTCATTCACATCTTCTGCAAAGCATCGATTCTTCTTGAAAATGACAGTCCGTACCTCGCTCCATCGTCGAACACAATCACCTTTGCCACAAAGTTTGCAACACTTCGCAGAATGGCACTTACTCACTTTAACGCACGGATTTACAAAACCACAACTAGGCTATATAAAATCAATCAATAAATTATTTAGTAAATGTATTATTAGTATCACAAAACACAATTGTAACATATATCTTAAACAAATAAATTTTACTATGTTTCTGGAAGTGTGTCGTTAACAAATTGGTATGTTAATGGCCATAACTTTGGGGCTAAGTTTTTTAAAGGAGTAGGGATAAGTATTGTGTTTTGTCAAATTTATTCCGTTGTGTGGTGTGTTTTGTAAATTATGTGTTGTGTCATCTCTATCATTTCATGATTATTTTATGTCATGTATAGTATTGTTACATAACTTGTATATAGATTAGCATTCGCACTCGTTCTGATTGCATCATACTAGCTTTCCGATTAGTAATCAATGTTCATTGAGGGAGTATTTGGCAAACATGAAATTTAAAACTTAAAAACCGAGCTGGATATCGCACTATCGGATACTCTAAGGATACAACCACGATAAAGATCTAAAAATAATAAAACATTGAAGAATGATGTGATGCTTCTGCACATGCGTTACATCTGCGCAATATACTCCAAGACTATCCACTACCCGAAGGCGTATATGACTACAGTGCAGTAATTCCTGTAATAGGTGAGTTTTACTTCATTTGTCATGAATGTTCTCGTAATGACAACAGTGAACAAAACGTATTTGCCTTTTAATAAGACCTTACCCTAACAATGTTCCTCACTCTTACACTAAAGAGTTCAAGTCACATGTTTGAACGTATAAATTGATAGTTGTGGTAATACGTACCTTTTAGGTGTGTTGTTGTTGGTGGCTTCTGCTGAGGTTCTGACTCCTGGCGCGCAGACTTAGAGCTAGTGCTATTACTGGGTCAGGTCGGGGTCAATACCACCCTCTAACCCGTGACCCGTGACCCTTGACCCCCGTCGTCTGCTACACCACACTGCCCCTTCTTTTAATTTTGCAGAGCGAGTGCGGTATACGCGGTGTACACCATCGATTCATAACAAAATTTGAAGCCTGCAGAGCAAGCTAGACAGCTCCGTTTTCACGCCTTCATAACTGTCTGATGGAGAGATATGAAAAGAGAAACCTAAGTGGTCCGTTTTCACGCTTCAAAGGTCCCTTAGTATTAAGAAAATGCTATGCGTAGAGTCGATCGAAGTTCTCTGATGTGACTGATAATGCTCTCAGAAGGCCCTTTGTACGACAAATCGATACCAGCTTCTCCAATGCCGACCACCTTCGGATAAGATTTGATCATAACGCGGACATGATCAACAAAACCAGGAAACCTAATACCATGCTGAGCTACCTTTGGGTGCAAGCCTATGCAGAAATACATCCTTGGGTCAGCTTGTATCTGGCTCCGCAGCGCCTCCGGGTTAGCTGACGGAAAACAGAAGCAGGTTACCAACATACCGAACTTAGTTGATGCGGGAAGTGTACCGACTATCTTATTGAACTTATTGGTACGAAGTCGTTCGGATATAATTTCCGCATGAAAATGACAATCTGTGCCATACTCTACTGGACCTAAACTTGAAGGGTTGTCAAGCAGAGGCTTTGCCCGGAGGGTCCCGTCAGGATTATAATACCTAATGTCCAGGCAGGTGATTTCACCTTTAGGTGCCGGTTTAGTAGCTGCGCTAGCCTGATTACTTACTACGGGAGTCGATTGCGACGGGACGCCAGCTTGACTACTAGTGACAATAGGAGTCGATCGATATGTTGCAATTACAGCAGCGTGCGATACCCTAGACGCGATTGAAGGCACAACAGGAGAGGGCGCGGCCCCACAGAGCCAACTAGAGGCTTGGTCGCAGATACCACAATGGACGGGACCTGAACCTTAATAGACGGCAGCGACGCAACCCAACCTACTGATGGAGCGCCACTTCACCCCGTTACACCAGGAAGTGGGCAAACGACGTCCCGCGGAAGAAGACAAAGCAGACTGACGACGTTAACCCAGTATGAAAGGGCCGCCACGCAGTTTGGCGCCATGACATCGATGTCTCCAACATGCATCATGTCACCCAAAAAATAATCGAACCCACGTTCTAGAGTGAGCTGAAGAGGCCGCACCGAATTGGGCATGGAGAGGATCCTAATTGACGCCTGGAGCTTCCCTAAAAGCGCCTGCAAAGACGTCAATCCAAACCTAGTGGCAAGGCTAAGTAGGAACTTATTAACCTCCTTGCACCTATCCTGGTTGGACACACCTTTGTCACTAACCACGCAGGTGAGGGAATGCTGACGACCAAGATGTCTCTCAACCCGGTCAACAGAAGGCTGACCACAAGGAACCAAGCCTTGAAGACGACAAGGAGATTAACGTGACGGCGCGCCTTTTTAGAAGGCGGTGCTGTCACTGGATCCTTCCGTGAAGCCGGCAAGAAATCCAAACAAAGCGAACGAACCCTTTTGGTAGGGGTTGAGAGAACACGCACGGGTGGAGTAGGAACGGACGGAACCAATGACGACTGCGCATGAGCCCTAGTATCGAGTTACTCGGACCGAAACATCATGTGAAGCCTACCCATGACGTTACGACCTGGCCACTGTGCCGGAAAAGTGTTAACCTTTTCGCGCTAAACAGGTCCTCCGCGGCGATCGAAACAATGGCGATGATATCTTTATAGAATTATGATCGCAAAGTCAAATCAGAAATTTAGAGAGAGCTGGTAGAAGCGCCTGAAAATATGAAGGAGCATGGAGCATGGGGCAAGGAGCATGTGCACACTTTCCCATAACGCTTAATCTACCTCCACTCTTATACTATTGCTAGTAAGGGGTTAGTGAAAGAAGATACTCCTAATTCTTATAGAGGATCACACAATCGTTTACCTTTACATTTGTTATTTAGTAATGTTATAACCTTAGTGACACTTATCGAATTGTAAAAGCCTAACCTTCGTTACACTTATCGAATAGTAAATCCCTAACCTTAGTTACACTTATCGAATAGTAAAACCCTAACCTTAGTGAAACTTATTAATTAGTGCAATTCTAGCCATAGTGAAACTTATTTAATATCACAATTTTATAATTACTCACGTGGCACTATCTATCTTCGAGTAAACATATGAAAACAATTATGTACAATTTCACTTTTTACTTTTTAACCCAGCTTTCGTGAAACGAAAACTGGGTTTTAGAGATCGGTCGGTGTCGTCCGCCGTTAGTTAGTTAATTAGTTAGTTAGTTGTATATGGCTTGTGCTTTATAGGACGATTGACCCTCTTGGCTCGCCATGGTGGACTCCTCCATTTCCGCCTAATTTGTCTTCTATATATTAAAAAAAGACTTTAGCCCATTCCGCATGATCATATACCGACTGCTTTCGGTAAGACAGGTCCTATGGCGTGTATTATATACACGACTTAACCTGCCGTAAGCAGAAAGGTTGGTCATGCCGGGGCTTGTGTCTTGGGTGATTGCGTCATCTTGTATCCAATGGTGGACACGCGCATTTTTCTCATTGACGCATATCTTCAAGTTATTGATTTTTATGTCTGTTGATTTTATTGTTTGTTTAGATCACAGCTGTTACACATCAGGCCGATAAGCTCAGTCAGTTGTGTATTGGCTTCATGATTCAACGATCGTGGGTTCGATCCTGGATTCAACTCCAAAATTTTTCTCCAAAAAATGTCAGAAATTATATGCTCAATTATGGTGCCTATAGGAAATAATATTATATGAAAGTCTTATATTAAACTTACTCTAAGATACGTATCATACAATCGTTTCTGTCGCCTTTGTGCGTCTACAAGATGCGTTCAAACAATATCCTGTACTTCACAGTGTACATTTTCAAGGTCTTTGACATCATTTTGATGGCTACTGTACTTTTTGTCATGGGCACTTGTCTGAAAAATGAGATGTGCAGATTGATAGACGTCCCTGCCCAACATTGGCATGTTCGCAGTAAAGCCTGTTTGCCTACATGGAGTAGCTCACACAGCCGCTGCCAATAGTTGGAGATAAAAGTTTCTTATTTATATCGAGAAAACAACGAATCATTTGCATCAAAGTGCTATGTATCTTTCTACTTGGCCATTAGCGGCTAGATGGTATGGGGTAGTTCGTAATTTGGAGATATCTAAACGGTGACATAGACTGGCAAATAGTTGGCCATCAAAGTTCTTTCCTTGGTCAGTGAATATTTGAATGACACAGCCAAAACGTGAAATAAATGAATCGACTAAAGCTTTTGCTACAGTCTCAGCACGCTGATTAGGGAGTGCTTGGCACTCAAACCACTTCGTAAATTGATCGACCATCATCAGAACGTACAGGTTTCCTGGGAGCTCGGTATAAAGGGGCCTAGAATATCTTCATGGATTATCCCCATCGGGGCTGATACATGATAATGTTGCATTGAGCTTTTGCTTTCACACCGGGCTTTTTCTGAGAATTACATAAATGACATCCAGAAACATAAGCCTCAACAGACTTCCGTATCCCATGCCAAATGAAACTTTCTTTGACCTTTTTTTAGAGTATAGTTAATCCCTGTGGTGGGGATAAAATGACAAAGTCTTCATATGTCCGATTGCAACACCTTCGGGACTACCAATAGAGTACGTTGTACCGGTGGTTCCTCCCATCGGTAACATAGAACTCCGCCTGGCACTTCAGGCTGTGACTTACACGCCCACAACGATTTGTTCCGGGGTGTGCCAAATGCAGATCAAGACCGGACACAGAGTTGTCCTCTAACCATCTGAGAAGTGGAGCTATCACACTATCTCGCTCTTGGAGCTTTCTGATCTGACTAGCCAACTACCGGCTACCCAAGACCCTTGTTGAACGCCATCAACTGCCTTGACTCTATTCACTTTGGGATGTGCTAATGGAAGCACATAGTCCACACTATCTTCGAAACTACTAAACTCCCGATGGGTCTTGGTGCAGAAGGCACAGGCGCTGCCTTCTACAGCACAAGGTGAAATCTTTAGCCTTTCACCGGCTCGATCCAAATTTACGTGCTTAGCACCAGCTCGATGAATAATAGTCATGGTTTACTCTGATAATTCTTCTAGCCACCTAGCGAAATGTCCATTTACATTATTTAAACGCAATAACCACGCTAGGTTACTGTGGTCTGTACGGACAAAGAAATGACGCCCTAAAAGATATTGTCAGAATTTCCTAATGAATCTAATAGCAGCTAGGAGCTCACGTCGCGTAGCATAATAATTTCTCTGACTAAGAGTGAGGAAATAATTATCAAAAGAGACAAGACGTTCCTTTCCTTTCTGTACTTGGCACAGAGCTCCCCCAGTCGCTGTAAGCGAAGCATCACAGTCTAGGATAAATGTGTCTTTATTATTTGGAATTGCTAAACAAGGCGGTGACACCAGCCTTTGTTTGAGTTTCTCGACTGCATCATCATGTTCCTCCGTCCATAAATTTGTAAATGTTATTTGTTTTGTAGTTTTAACCAAAGTATAAAGAATACCTGTTATTTCAGCATAACCATCTATGAAAGCCCTATGATAATTTGCGTAGCCCAGAAATCTTCGCAGTTCGTTATTGTTGTTCTTTGTTTGGTTAGGCTAATTTAGAAATTTAGATTTATCTAGTTCCTGTATATGAACACCCTCAGCGTTTATTTTGCGATCCAAAAAGGTGATTTCGGATTGAAAAAAGTAGCATTTTCTAGGCTTTAACTTCAAGTTAAATTCTATAAATCATTGAAAGACGGAACGCAGGTTAATGATATGAGTGTCAAAGTATTTTCCTAATATGACCAGATCGTCTAAGTAGGCTAGGACAGTTTTCGAATTCTAGCCTCGCAAGATTAATTGTATTTCTCTTTGGCAAGTAGCAGGGCTATTGCAGAGACCGAAAGGTAAACGGGTAAACGAGTAAGCCCATATCTAGTAGTAAACGCTGTCTTTGCCATGCCATTTCAATTTGCCACAGCGGACTGGAGATCCAGAGTACTCCATAGTGTTCCTAGTGTCCGTCGGCAAGAGCGTCTATACACTCGTTTATTTTGTGAAGGGATAATGCGTCTTTCCATGTGGCATCGTTAGTGCCCGATACTCGATACACCAATGCACAGTGCCATCTATTTTCCTAACTAGCACGGGCGGACTCTTATAACTCCAATATCCAGCATTTGTTTAAGCTGCTTCTCATCCTCATTTTCAAAACCCATAGTAGTTCTACGCATCAGTTGACGGATAGGTTTTGCATCATTAGTGTCTGGCTCATCATTAGGGTCTGGCTCATGCAATACCATTGGGCTTTTCGTGCTAAATTGAAAGCTATAGGGAGGTAGAGCCTAGTAGGCCTACTAAGACCAGCATTGGAAGCTTAAAAATCTAACGATACGTTAGTACAATTTGATCTAGCTCCAGTAATATTACAGGCTTGTTCATGTGTTATTCAATTGAATATCAAACAGACGGGGTATAGCACATAAATAGGTCAACTAATGCCTATTATTGAAATGCATAGTTTTTTTTGTTAGCACAAGTATGTCTTTAAATCATATAGAGCTGCCAGTGATTCCACGTTTCCTTTCTAAATAATAGTTAATAACAAAAACACTGTTGGGTCTCTTTATGCCATTTTAAAGATTTAATATAAAGGCAAAAATATTCAGTGGCCCCAGCAGGTCTTCTACCTCCCTATTCATCACTCAGTGCGTCAGCGATCTTCACATCCTTGTAATTCTCCTTGCTCTCTATCGTCGGAAGATGGAGAAGAGAGTCATCACTCACGACCCCGTCGCCAATGGAGTCGTTTGTGTTGATCTCGTCACGAAGTATCGACGGAGAAGATCCGCATGGAAAATCGTGTCCTTCCGTTACATGTTGACCCTTTAGTCTATTCTGTTGAGGACTTCTGCGACTTCATATAGACCCTTCCATTAAGGAAGCAGCTTGTTGTTGTCAGTAGGTAGCAACACAACTTTGTGGCCGACTTTGAAGGATCGTTTCTTTTTCTTGTTGTCGTAGTTATGTTTGAAGCCGCCCTGGGCTGCCTGAAGATTCTCGCGAGCTACCTGACAGGTCTCCTCGATTTTTTTCCGCAGGTCGGAGATGTACTGGTACGTGTTTCAGACCTCTTGCGCTTCACCTCTGGCGCTTTTTGTCCACAGCTCCCTCAGAACTTGGTCCCCGAACCGTCCTTCCGTAGAGGAGCTCGAATGTCGAGAACACTGTGTTGGCTTGTGGCACTTCTTTGCATGCGAACAGTACGGCAGTAAGATACCGGTCCCAGTTTTTTGGACGCTCTTGGCACATCTTTTTCAGCATACTCTTCAGGACACCGTTCATTCGTTCAAAAAGCCCGTTGCATCGGAGATTGTAGGGTTTCGCGTAGATTTGCTTGATGGGCACGAGTCTGCAAACCTCGTTCATCATGTTCGCTTTAAACTGTGAACCACGGTCACTCAGTATCTCCTTCGGAAATCCGACTCTGCCGAAGACATCCAGTAACGCCTCTGCTACTCGTTCCGTCTCTATCTCCGGCAACGCAAAAGCCTCTGGGTATCGAGTTGCGAAGTTCACCACCGTTAGAATGTACCGGTTCTTGTTGTCGGACACTGGGTAGATTGGTCCAATCAGGTCCACAGCGACACGCTGCAACGGTTCGTCCATGAGCGGCAACTCCCCGAGTAGAACCTTCGTTGCTCTGCATTTAGGGACAGTCTTCTGACACATATCGCAGGATCTGCAATATCTTGTCACATCGCCGCTAATGCCGGGCCAATAGAAATTGGAAGTTATACGGTCCATCATCATCTTCATAGCAAGGTGACCTCCGACCAGTGACTCATGCGGAAGGGCCATAACTTGTCTGCGGTATGGAGTTGGTACCACAATCTGCCTGGTTTCCAATGTTGAAGACACTTTCGGCTCCTTGAGAGTTCTGTTCAGCACATCGTCGTAAATGCTGTACCAGAAGCTCGTGTTACCGCGCGTCTTGTGCGGCGTGAACGCGTAGCTTGTCCAGAGATTCGTCTTCTTTCTTTGCTGCTTTCAGCTGATCCACGTCGATCTCTGCGGCTGCATCGTCGGCTACCTTCAATGGCTTGATAGGTTTCTTATCATTTTGCTCTTGAGCCATTGTCGTTACTGCCAGAGCTGTTGACTCCTTCCTCTGCCAGGTAGGATTCTCCTCGGTCGTAGCTCCAGGCAGGTTCCCGATGATCAGGTCGTGGATTGGGCTCTCCATGCACATATATTCTATAACCCAGGTGTAGTATGTCGTGTCGAACTCGATCCGTGCTAAAGGGAACTTCTTGATTGATCCATCCACCAGCGCACAGCACATCTGTCGTCCGGTGAGTTGGCTTTCATGCACCAGTCCGGGGTTTTGACTACTGTATCGGTACAACCAGTGTCCCTCAACACCTTCACTTGCACACCTCCGACATACCCAGTCGATGAAATAAGTTGGTCTGTCTCTGTCACCTCGTTAGTGTCCCGTATGCCACTCGCGATGGGGATAGACGTACCGTCGGCTAACATCAGTTGACCATTCTCTGTATTACGGCTGATGTTCTCAGGAAGCGTCTTGCAGAATGCTGCCGTCTTCTTGGAATCTTGAACCCTCTGATTCTGTGAAGATGACTCTCTCCTCCACCAATCTTTGGGCAAACCATCGTCGTGTCCTCCAATCTTCGGGCAAACCGTCGTCGTGAGCTCCCCTCGCCACTGCAGCAGCACCACGCCTTTCGTCCGCATTCTTGTTGCGATACTCGCAAGCGAAATTACCCCTCTTCTCGCAATAGTAGAAAATCCTGCTAATCAATACCTTCGATAGCTGCTCACGGATGAAGAGATCTCTGATAGCAGCCACGCTTCCGTTTCCTCAGAAAGTTCAGTCCATCGATCGAGGTAGCGTTTCAGGTGGGCCACGAACTGGAAAACCGTCTCACCCCTGTCTGGTTTGGTTTCGCGGAATTCGTTCTTGAATCCGTCGGCGGTGAGCTGGTACCTGTGGCGTACAGCCTTCTTCAGGGCATAAAAGTCGTTGGTTTGTTCTGGCGGCATGCTGGCGTAGACGTAAAGTCCTATCCCGGTCAGCAAAGTGCTCAAACTGGCTGCCCACGTGTCCTACGGCCACTCTTGACTAGCAGCTTAGCGCTTGAACCGCTCGATGAACGCGTCAAAATCGTCCTTAGCTTCATCGAAATTCGGTAGTTTTGGTCGATTACTGCGCGGATAATTTTGTCGCATGGAGACGTCGAGAGGGGCACCCACGTCAGAACGTAGTTGAGCCAGCTCCAATTCTTTCTGACGAAGCAAAAGTTCTCGTTCCTGCTGTTCGTGAAGTTTGGCGTCACTTGCACGAATCTGGGCCTCCATCTGCAGACGCTCAAGCTCCAGGGCATGTTCTTTTTCCCTGCGTTGAACTTCAAGATGTGCCTCGCGTTCCTGTCGTTTGGCCTCTTGCTCCCGTCGTTTGGCCTCGACTTCTGCCTCACGAGCCTCCCTCTCGTCTTTTCGTTTGCGTACCCTCTCTTCTCGGTCGAGGAATTTCTGTTCTTTCTTTGCGACGAACGTCTCTAGTTTCTCGCCGGTGTACCCCAGTCTCTCGCCGAGCGCAAGCCATTTCTCGTACGGTGCAATCATGACGAAACGATTGGTGTACCCGCTGAATCAGAAATAATACCCGGCAGCGATGAATAATCTTCACTCGCGTCTTGCGATTTTCGTTCTCCGAAACCACCAGAGAGCTATCCAGGACGAACCCCCAAATGTCAAGAAACAGTCGGATTTGTTTCCCTTACACGCAGCGCTTGTTTTTATTCCAACAATGAAATAACGCCAATTCTAAAGAAGATTATTTTACCTAAACATGCCACAATATTCACATATTTCAGGGCGCAAAAAAATCAGGCGGATTTGTTCCTTAGCTTAGAAGGCGCGAGAATTCAGGAATAAATATTCCATCAACTCACAGGGCGCATTTCGTGGAAGTTCCCCTATGGGATGTTTAGTATATAATGAGTAAGTTTTTTACTTTTTTATATTGCATCTTAAAACACATACGGATATCTCTAGTTGTTAGAAAATGGAAGGAAAAATTAATGAATTAATTTGAATGAACTCGAGCGAATTCTCTCCTGAAACCGGAATAGAAATAGACGTGAATGGTGTACCTAGAACATGTCGTCGACGAAACATCGACCAAGAGAAAAAGGATGAAGTAAGGAAAACGCTTAATTTTGGTAAGTCTCTTTTGCATGAACTCCGCTTGCATATTTGGAAAAAAACTAATAAAGTAGAACTGATACGGTTTTAACCAGAACGCAGAAATACATAGATCTTTTTTTCAATCAATGGTGGTTCATAGGTATTAGTGGTATAATTAATGGGAAAGGAATGGTGATAAGTATCAGCCGCGCCTTATTTCGCATTGGCGGGTTTTCCTTTGTGTCTGTCATTAATGAGCTGAACTTAAATGAAAAGCATGTGTATAAAGATTGATATGAAATTTATCAAAAATAAACAAGGAATCAA
>LQRL01058270.1:83864-96461 GCA_001703475.1 Hydroides elegans
GGGTTTTAAATCAGGCCAATTTAGTTTAAGGTGATTAAAGCAACTGCTATCTATTGAATCTTATCATTATTGATCACATATGACAACCCGACTCCTGCCAGGCACGAATTTCATGTATTTTACCATTAAAAAAGGCAAATAAGGGTGACTGAGAGTACAATTTTGCAATCGGCTTTTAAATCCTGCAAAATCAGTTTGAGGTGATATGAGCAACTGCTATCGAATGTATCTGGTCATAATTGATCACATAGGACAAACCCGACTCGTACCAGACAAGAATTTCATGTATTTTACCATTAAAGAATTCAAATGAGGGTGACTGAGAGTAACATTTTGAAATCGGGATTTAAATCAGGCCAATCCAGTTTGAGGTGGTATAAGCAACTGCTATCGAATGTATCTGGTCATTATTGATCACAAAGCACAAACTTGACTCCTGCCAGACACGAATGTCATGTATTTTACCATTAAAGAAGGCAAATAAGGGTGACTGAGAGTAAAATTTTGCAATCGGGTTTTAAATCAGGCCAATTCAGTTTAAGGTGATATAAGCAACTTGTATCGAATGTATCTGGTCATAATTGATCACATATGACAAACCCGACTCGTGCCAGACACGAATTTCATGTATTTTACCATTAAAGAAGGCAAATAAGGGTGACTGAGTGTAACATTTTGAAATCGGGCTTTAAATCAGGCCAATCCAGTTTGAGGTGGTATAAGCAACTGCTATCGAATGTATCTGGTCATAATTGATCACATAGGACAAACCCGACTCGTGCCAGACACGAATTTCATGTATTTAACCATTAAAAAAGGCAAATAAGGGTGACTGAGAGTAAAATTTTGCAATCGGGTTTTAAATCAGGCCAATTCAGTTTAAGGTGATACAAGCAACTGCTATCGAATGTATCTGGTCATAATTGATCACATATGACAAACCCGACTCGTGCCAGACACGAATTTCATGTATTTTACCATTAAAGAAGGCAAATAAGGGTGACTGAGAGTCAAATTTGGAAATCGGGTTTTAAATCAGGCCAATCCAGTTTGAGGTGGTAAAAGCAACTGCTATCTATTGAATCTTATCATTATTGATCACATATGACAACACGACTCCTGCCAGGCACGAATTTCATGTATTTAACCATTAAAAAAGGCAAATAAGGGTGACTGAGAGTAAAATTGTGCAATCGGGTTTTAAATCAGGCCAATTCAGTTTGAGGTGATATGAGCAACTGCTATCGAATGTATCTGGTCATAATTGATCACATATGACAAACCCGACTCCTGCCAGACACGAATTTTATGTATTTTACCATTAAAAAAGACAAATAAGGGTGACTGAGAGTAAAATTTTTAAATCGGGTTTTAAATCACGCCAATCCAGTTTGAGGTATTATAATTAACTGCTATCGAATGTATATGGTCATAATTGATCACATTAGACAAACCCGACTCCTGCCAGACACGAATTTCATGTATTTTACCATTAAAGTACGCAAATAAGGGTGACTGAGAGTCAAACTTTGAAATCGGGTTTTAAATCACGCCAATCCAGTTTGAGGTATTATAATTAACTGCTATCGAATGTATCTGGTCATAATTGTTCAAATAGGACAAACCTGACCCCTACCAGACACGAATTTCATGTTTTTAGAATTAAAGTACGTAAGTAATGGTGACTGAGAGTCAGATTTTGAAATCGGGTTTTAAATCACGCGAATCCAGTTTTACGTGGTATAAGCAACTGCTATCGAATGTTTCTGGTCATAATTGATCACACAGGACAATGCCGACTCCTGCCATACACGAATTTCATGTATTTTACCATTAAAAAAGGCAAATAAGGGTGACTGAGAGTAAAATTTTGCAATCGGGTTTTAAATCAGGCCAATTCAGTTTGAGGTGATATAAGCATGTATTTTAACATTAAAGTACGTAAATAAGGGTGAATGAGAGTCAAATTTTGAAAACGCATGGAAAATACTTGAGATGCTTAAGAGCTCACTTGTATTGAAAGAAATAAGTGGTCTCTTTCGTTTCCTTGGGTAGCCTGTATTTCTTCAATATCAAATAATAAAAATGGAAGACTAACGTTTATATTCTGTTAAAATGTCTTAATTTGATCCTTTTGGTTTTTATTTGGCTTTCAATATTTTTTGAAAATTTAACAAAAGTATTTAAAAAGATTAAGATGGTTAAGGAAAAATACCTGGGATGCTCAAGAGGTCACTTGTATTTGATGAAATAAGTGGTCTCTTTGGGTCTTTTTGGTAGCTAATATATCTTCACCATCATAAAAGTTTTCAAAAGTGATTAAGACAGACAACTTATTTGATAAATATAAGGGTAGTTAAATGAGTATTTTTAATGTCTTTTTATTCAAAAATTAATTACAATTTTTAAAAAGGGCTAAAGAAGATACAATGCTAAGAACCTTGGTAAGGTAGGTATTGTAATAGAACATGAAGATGGTAAAGGAAAAATACCTGAGAGAGGTTCAAGAGGTCACTTGTATTAGATGCCTCTTTGAGTCTTTCTGGTTGCCTATATATCTTCAATAACACATTATTGAAAAAAAAACGAGAAAAAATTTGTATAATTCCATAGAGATAGTATTTAAGTTGTATTTTTCTCCAAAAATTAATTAGTATTTTTAAAAGGGCTTTAACTGATATCATGGTTAAAACCTAGGCAACTTATACTTGATGAAATAAGTGAAAGTGTTGGTTCGCTATGATGATCAATATACTTTCAATTCGAAAGAATAAAACTAATTGAATAACAGGTCATCTTTTTCTACATTCCCTCTTATGTTTCCAATATTAGTTTCTCTCAATTTCGTAGACTCTTTCTCTGATTTTATCCCCCTTGAGAGATATGGGGTTGTCCGTCAGTCTAGCCGTCAGTCCGCAAAAGTTATCATTTACTCATGGCAGTGTTCAACTGAAAATGGAAGAACAAATATATTCCTCTGCTTAGTGTCCGAAATGTCAAATTAACATTATGTGAGATGTTTCAAGCCTTATAAGTTCATCATTAAGAACATAAACCTACATTATTTGTGACTAATGTTAGGTGTTCGAATTTAGAGTTTGAGTAATTAACATGCATCAAAGATTATCTTCGCATTATAAGTATCGGGAAATACTTAAGGTGCACAATAGGCCACTTGTATTTAATTGAATAAGAGGTCTCTCGTGTTTCCTTGGGTAGCCTGTATTTCTGAAATATCAAATAATTATAAAAATGAAAGACTAAAGTATATATTTTGGTAAAATGACTATTTGATACCATAACATATCCCTTTGGTATTTAAGTGGTTTTCAATATCTTATTAAAATTTAACGAAAATATTGTAATAGAAGATGAAGTTGGTAAAGGAAAAATACCTGGGAGGTTCAAGAGCTCACTTGTATTTGATGAAGTATGTGGTCTCTTTGGGTCTTTTTGGTTGCTAATATATTTTCAATGTCGTAAAATTGAAAAAAAAAAACGAAAAGAAATATATATAATTCCATAGAGATAGTATTTAAGTTGTATTTTTCTCCAAAAATTAATTAGTATTAATGCCGGTGATAACTTATATTTTGACATGGGTGCCCATTCAAAAATAAGTGCTACCGCGAGGGCGCAATGATTTTCTCTCGAGTGCTGTTTTCTGGAATAGGTGCAAACGATTATCAAATTAAGATTTCATATATTCTCCCATATTTCAGGTCAAATCTCCTACATTTCTCCTATATTTTAGGCCAAATCTCCTATATATCTCCTATATTTCAGGTCTAAATCTCCTATATTCTCCTATATTTAAGGTCTAAATCTCCTATATTTTCGCCCATCTCCTAAATTTTTTTGGTCACTAGTCGCTTGACACCCTGAGAACATTAAGTTAAGTTAAAACAGGTATGGTCTTATCAATTGAGACTTCCAATGTTTCTAGATATGTCCAATGGACATAAGGTTCCGCAAATGACCATTATATGACATACGTCTTTAATTGTACAATATGGCACCCCTGGAAAGTACGGACACTTAGCGTTGGTAGACAATCTGGACATAACATGCTTAAAGCTTTAAAATTTTAATCAACAGCGGACACTTGGCGTTTACTGAAGAACATTAAGTTAAAACAGGTATGGTCCAATCAATTGAGAGTTCCATTGTTTCAAGCTATGTCCAATGGACATAGGGTTCGGAAAATGACCATTATGTGACATACCTCTTAAGTTGTACAATATGGCACCCTTGGAAAGTACGGACACTTAGCGTTGGCAAAAAAATGGACATTACATGCATATATCTTTGATATTTTTAATTAACCGTGGACACTTATCGTCGACTGAAGAATATTAAGTTAAAACAGGTATGGTATAAACAATGGAGTGTTTAACTATATCTCACCGTGTCAAATGGACAAAAGGTTTTGAAAATTACCATTATATGACATACATCTTAAGTGGTACAATATCGCACCCTTGGAAAGTAAGAAAACTGTATATGAATGAGCCGCTGACACTTAGCGCTAGCTCAACAATATTCGGATAAAACAAGTATGGTCTGACCGATTAAGTATTCAATTGTTTCTGTCCCTCCCAAATTAGCATAATGGAATGACATTGGCTATTTTATGGAGTAATACTCTGGAGGTGCAATATGCCATCCTTAGAAAGTTCGGACACTTAGCGTTAGCAGAAAATTTGAACATAACATAAAAATATTTCGGTTTTATGAATGAGCCGCGGACACTTAGCGTTAGCTCAACAATATACGGATAAAACAACTATGCTCTAACCAATTGAGTATTTAATTGTTTCTGTCCCTCCCAAATGGGCATCATGGTCTGACATTGGCTTTTTTATGGAGTAATACTCTGGAGGTGCAATATGCCATCCTTAGAAAGTTCGGACACTTAGCGTTAGCGGAACATTTTAACATAACATGAAAATATCTCTATTATGAATGAGCCGCGGACACTTAGCGTTAGCTCAACAATATTAGGATATGACATGTAAGTTCTAATTGATTGAGAATTGTACTCTTTCTTTTACTCTCAAATTGGCATAATTGTATGACATTGGCTTTTTTATGGAGTAATACTCTGGAGGTGCAATATGCCATCCTTAGAAAGTTCGGACACTTAGCGTTAGCAGAAAATTTTAACATAACATGAAAATATCTCTATCATGAATGAGCCGCGGACACTAAGCGTTAGCTCAACAATATTAGGATATAACAACTATGGTCTAACCAATTGAGTATTTAATTGTTTCTGTCCCTTCCAAATGGGCATAATGGTCTTACATTGGCTTTTTTATGGAGTAATACTCTGGAGGTGCAATATGCAATACTTAGAAAGTTCGGACACTTAGCGTTTGGAGAAAATTTGAAAAAAAAACACGAAAATATCTCTATATTATAAATGAGCCGCGGACACTTAGCGTTAGCTCAACAGAATTAGGATAAAACAAGTAAGTTCTAACTAATTGAGAATAGCACTCTTTCTTTTACTCTCAAATTGGCATAATGGTATGACATTGGCTTTTTATGGAGTAATACTCTGGAGGTGCAATATGCCATCCTTAGAAAGTTCGTACACTTAGCGTTAGCAGAACATTTTAACATAACATGAAAATATCTCTATTATGAATTAGCCGCGGACACTTAGCGTTAGTTCAACAATATTAGGAAGTGTCCGCAATATGCTAAAAGTAACCAATTATTGGCGATATTCGGGTGATGTAGCTAGAAATCAGACGAACCTATCGCTTTTATCAAGTGTGTAATTGGCTACTTTGTCAACGCTAAGTGTCCAAACTTTGAGTTTGAGCCATAGCCATAAATCACTGATCTTTTTCAAATAATTAGCATGATTATTTGGGAATGTCCCTTTGACACTATTTGTGAACTTTAAACTTTGTTTGTAGTCAACGATATGTGGATAAACTCTAATGGGATTTGCTAACGCTAAGTGTCCGCAATATGTTTAAAGTAGCCAATTATTGGCGATATTCGGGAGATGTAGCTAGAAATCAGACGAACCTATCGCTTTTATCAATATGCAATTTGTTTCTTTGTTAACACTAAGTGTCCGAACTTTGAGTTTGAGTCATAGCCATAAATCACTGATCTTTTTCAAATAATTAGCATGATTATTTAGGAATGTCCCTTTGACACTATTTGTGCACTTTAAACTATGTTTGTGTTCAATGATATATGAATAAACTATAATGGTATTTGCTAACGCTAAGTGTCCGCAATATGCTAAAAGTAACCAATTATTGGCGATATTCGGGAGATGTAGCTAGAAATCAGACAAACCTATCGCTTTTATCAAGTCTGTAATTGGCTACTTTGTCAACGCTAAGTGTCCGAGTTTGAGTTTGAGCCATAGCCATAAATCACTGATCAATTTTTTAAAAATAGCATGATTATTTAGGAATGTCCCTTTGACACTATTTGTGAACTTTAAACTATGTTTGTAGTCAACGATATGTGGATAAACTCTAATGGTATTTGCTAACGCTAAGTGTCCGCAATATGCTAAAAGTAACCAATTATTGGCGATATTCGGGAGATGTGGCTAGAAATCAGACGAACCTATCGCTTTTATCAAGTATGTAATTGGCTACTTTATCAATGCTAAGTGTCCGAAATTTGAGTTTGAGCCATAGCCATAAATCACTGATCTTTTTCAAATAATTAGCATGATTATTTAGGAATGTCCCTTTGACACTATTTGGAAACGTTAAACTATGTTTGTGTTCAATGATATATGAATAAACTATAATGGTATTTGCTAACGCTAAGTGTCCGCAATATGCTAAAAGTAACCAATTATTGGTTAGTGTCCAAACTTTCTAAGGATGGCATATAGCATCTTCAGAGTTTTACACCATAAAACGGCCAATGTCATACCAAAATGCCAATTTGAGAGGGATAGAAACAGTACAATACTCATTTGTCAAACCATACTTGTTTTATCTTAATATTATTGAGCTGACCCTTAGTGTCCGCGGCTCATTCAAAATACAGATATATTTTCATGTTATGTTCAAATTTTCTGCTAACGCTAAGTGTCCGAACTTCCTAAGGATGGCATATTGTATCTTTAGAGTTTTACTCCATAAAACGGCAAATGTCATACCATTATGCCAATTCGAGAGGGGTAGAAACTGTACAGTTCTCAATTGGTCAAACCATGCTTGTTTTATTATAATATTATTGTGCTAACGCTAAGTGTCCGCGGCTCATTCATAATACAGAGATATTTTCATGGTGTGTTCAAATATTCTGCTAACGCTAAGTGTCCGGACTTTCTAAGGGTGACAAATTGCACCTCCAGAGTATTACCCCATAAAATAGCCAATGTCATACCATTATGCCAATTTGGGAGGGACAGAAACAATTAAATACTCCATTGGTTAGACCATAGTTGTTATATCCTAATATAATTGGGCTAACGCTAAGTGTCCGCGGCGCATTCATAATACAGAGATATTTTCATTTTATGTTCAAATTTTCTGCTAACGCTAATGTCCGGACTTTCTAAGGGTGACAAATTGCACCTACAGAGTATTTCTCAATCAAATGGCCAATGTTATACCATTATGTCCATTTGAAAGGGACAGAAACAATTAATTACTCAATTGGTTAGACCATACTTGTTTTATCCTAATATTATTGAGCTAACGCTAAGTGACCACGGCTCATTCAAAATACATATATATTTTCATGTTATGTTCAAATTTTCTGCTAACGCTAAGTGTCCGGACTTTCTAAGTGAGATAAATTGCACCTACAGAGTATTTCTCAATCAAATGGCCAATGTTATACCATTATGCCCATTTGAAAGGGACAGAAACAATTAATTACTCAATTGGTTAGACCATACTTGTTTTATCCTAATATTATTGAGCTAACGCTAAGTGACCGCGGCTCATTCAAAATACATATATATTTTCATGTTATGTTCAAATTTTCTGCTAACGCTAAGTGTCCGGACTTTCTAAGTGAGATAAATTGCACCTACAGAGTATTTCTCAATCAAATGGCCAATGTTATACCATTATGCCCATTTGAAAGGGACAGAAACAATTAATTACTCAATTGGTTAGACCATACTTGTTTTATCCTAATATTATTGAGCTAACGCTAAGTGACCGCGGCTCATTCAAAATACATATATATTTTCATGTTATGTTCAATTTTTCTGCTAACGCTAAGTGTCCGGACTTTCTAAGTGAGATAAATTGCACCTACAGAGTATTTCTCAATTAAATGGCCAATGTTATACCATTATGCCCATTTGAAAGGGACAGAAACAATTAATTACTCAATTGGTTAGACCATACTTGTTTTATCCTAATATTATTGAGCTAACGCTAAGTGACCGCGGCTCATTCAAAATACAGATATATTTTCATGTTAAGTTCAAATTTTCTGCTAACGCTAAGTGTACAAACTTTCTAAGGATGGCATATTGTATCTTTAGAGTTTTACTCCATAAAACGGCCAAAGTCATACCATTATGCCAATTCGGGAGGGGTAGAAACAGTACAATACTCATTGGTCAAACGATACTTGTTTTATCTTAATATTATTGAGCTAACGCTTAGTGTCCGCGGCTCATTCAAAATACAGATATATTTTCATGTTATGTTCAAATTTTCTGCTAACGCTAAGTGTCAGAACTTTCTAAGGATGGCATATTGTATCTTTAGAGTTTTACTCCATAAAACGGCAAATGTCATACCATTATGCCGATTCGAGAGGGGTAGAAACTGTACAGTTCTCAATTGGTCAAACCATACTTGTTTTGTTATAATATTATTGTGCTAACGCTAAGTGTCCGCGGCTTATTCATAATACAGAGATATTTTCATGGTGTGTTCAAATATTCTGCTAACGCTAAGTGTCCGGACTTTCTAAGGGTGACAAATTGCACCTCGAGAGTATTACTCCACAAAATAGCTAATGCCATACCATTATGCCTATTTGAGAGGGGAAGAAACAGTAAAATACTGAATTTGTCAAACCATGCTTGTTTTATCATAATATTATTGATCTAACGCTAAGTGTCCGCGGCCCATTGATATTACAGAGATATTTTCATGTTATCTTCATATTTGCTGCTGACACTAAGCGTCCGGACTTTGTTAGAGTGACAAATTTCACCTCCACAGTATTACTCAATAAAATGACCAATGTCATACCATTATGCCAATTTGAGAGGGGAGGAAACAGTACAATACTCAATTGGTCAAACCATACTTGTTTTATCGTAATATTATTGAGCTAACGCTGACAAAGTAGCCAATGATATACTTGATAAAGTAGTAGGTTTATTCTGAATTCTAGTAACATCTCCTGAATATCGCAAATAATTGGTTAATTTTAACATATTGTTACATCTCCCGAATAACCCGAATATCGCCAATATTTGGTTGCTTTCAGCATAATACGGACACTTGGCGTAAGCAAATATCATTAAAGCTTATTTATATATCATTGACCACAAACATAGTTTAAAGTTCTCAATTTGTGTCAAAAGGACATTCCTAAACCAATTATTTGCGATATTAGGGCGATGTTGATATAAATTGCAACAAACCTATCGCTCCATTAAATGTGTACTTGGCTACTTTGACAACGCTAAGTCATCATTGTTTTCGACTCAAACTCGAAATTTGAACATTAGTCTCAGCTTATCACTTCATCAATTAAGATATCTTTCTTAACCCCTCTAAAATCTGGATGTTGACGATATATTAGCTACCAGAGAGACCCAAAGAGACCACTTATTTCATCAAATACAAGTGACCTCTTGAATCTCCCAGGTATTTTTCATCTTTTTAATATTTTTGTTTAATTTCAGCGATATATTGATTACCATAGAAAAAACAAGATCTCTTATTATATCAAATGAGGTCATTTTCTGTTATCTAAAGTTAAGTTTTTCATTTACATTATTTTATATTGAAGATATATAGGCCATCCAAGGAAACAAAATAAAACACTCGTTTAAAAAAAATCAAATAAGGTACCGGGTATCTTCCTCAATCACTTTTAAACAAATTAATTGATATTGACGATATAGCGGCTACAAATATGACCCAAAGAGACCACTTATGTCATCAATAATAGTGACTTCTTGAACCTCCAAGGTTTTTTCCTTTACCATTTTCATCTTTTATTGTAATAATTTCGTTAAATTTTAATTTAGTATTGAAAACCAAAGAAAAACCAAAGATATCTCTTATATTATCATGTAAGAGATATTGCCATTAAGCCATTTTCCATAATCTACACTTTAGTCTTGTATTTCTTTTATTTGATATTGAAGATATAAAGGCTACCTAAGGAAACAAAAGAGACCACTTATTTCTTCAAACACAAGTGACCTCTTGAGCATCCCAAGTATTTTTCCGCAATAGTTTCTTCATCTTTTGATTATTTGTCTTCAATATAGACAGAATTTTGGAATACCAACACAACGGAATATCTCATATTGTATCAAATGAAGCGTTTACACTTTGACACTTTTACATGGCATAGCAATTTCTGGAGTATCTGATGTGACACATTATGACAATATTATTCGATGGTTCGGCAGGATTCGAGTCTGGAATGTCTGATGCGACAAACAATGACTAGATACATTCGATGGCAGTTTATTATATCATCATAACTTGTAAGTTGAAGTAGCATGATTAGAAACCGGATTTCAAAATGTTATCATCAATAACCCTTTTTCAACTGTTGGGAAAATAGAATAAAATTGTTTCTAGCAGGCGTCAGAGTTTTCTGATATGACAAATAATGATAAGATACATTCGATAGCAGTTGGTTATACCACATAAAACTGGATTTGAATTATTTCAAATGCTATTTCAAAATCCTACACTACATCACCTTTGTTTATGTATTATATTTGTGAAAAAAAAACAATAAAAAATTGTCTGGTAAGAGTGTAGATTGTCTGATATGACAAATAATGACCAGATACATTCGCAAGCAGTAGTCTATGCGGCCTCAAACTGGATTGGCATGATTTTATAGGCGATTTTAAACACTAACCTCAATCACACTTATTTACGTACTTTTATGGTAAAAAACATCGAATTCGTGTCTCACAGGAGGATGGTTTGTCTAATATGACCAATCATGACCAGATATATTTGATATCAGCTGTTTGTACCACTTCAAACTGGTTTGGCATGGTTTTAAATGCGATATCAAAATGTTACCCTATATCACCAGTTGTTTATACCATCTTAAGCTATATCGGCATGATCTGAAACGCGATTTCAAAATTTTACCAGAAGTCAGTCTTTTTTTCATACGTTGATGGCGAGATACCACAAAATCGTGTCTGATTTGCGTCTGGGCGGACGGATCAGACAAATTATGATCAGACACTTTCGAGGGCAGCTGTTTATACAATCTTAAGATAGATTGGCATGAGTTGAAATGCGACTTCAAAATTTTACCTGTAGTCACCCTTATTTTCATACTTTGATGGTAAAATACAACAAAATCGTGTCTGATTGGTGTCTGAGTGGATCGATCCGACAAATTATGTCCACATATATTCAATAACAGTAGTTTATACTACATTGACCTGAATTAACCTCCATTTGATTACAATTCTACATTTTAACTCCCACTAACCCTTTTCTGACTGCTTTTATAGAAAAATACATTAAATTCGTGTCTTGCATGTGTCTGGTTTGTCTGATGACAAATTATGATCAGACACTTTTGAGGGCAGCTGTTTATGCCATCTTAAGATTGATTGACAAGATTTGAAATGCGACATCAAAATTTAACAAATAGTCACCCTTGTGTTGATACATTGATGGTAAATTACAACAAAACTGTTTATGTCTGATTTGCTTTGTGTCTGGACGGACCGATTAGACAAATTATAATCAGACACTTTCGAGGGCAGCTGTATATACAATCTTAGTCTAGATTGGCATGATTTGAAATACGACTTTGAACTTTTACCTATAGTCATCCTTGTTTTCATACTTTTATCGTAAAATACAACAAAATCGTGTCTGATTTGTGTCTGGGCGGACCGATCAGACAAATTATGATCAGACACTTTCGAGGGCAGCTGTTTATAAAATCTTAAAATAGATTGGCATGATTTGAAATGCGACTTCAAAATTTTACCTGTACTCACCCTTGTTTTCATACTTTGATGGTAAAATACAACGACGTCGTGTCTGATTTGTGTGGGCGGACTGATCAGACAAATTATGATCAGACACTTTCGAGGGCAGCTGTTTATACAATCATAAGATAGATTGGCATGATTTGAAATGCGACTTCAAAATTTTACCTGTAGTCACCCTTGTTTTCATACTTTGATGGCAAAATACAACAAAATCGTGCCTGATTTGTGTCTGGGCGGACTGATCAGACAAATTATGATCAGACACTCTCGAGGGCAGCTGTTTATACCATTTTAAGATAGATTGGCATGATTTGAAATGCGACTTCAAAATTTTACCTGTACTCACCCTTGTTTTCATACTTTTATCGTAAAATACAACAAAATCGTGTCTGATTTGTGTCTGGGCG
>LQRL01058282.1:7897-23972 GCA_001703475.1 Hydroides elegans
AGTTTGTATCAGGGATGATTGGCCTCAGCGCTTAGGTCTCTGTTTATTGCCAGTTATGCAAGTTATAATGGGCTTACGTTAATTTATTGGAGTGGATACATGCATCCCTGTGTTTAAACGGTTGAAGAAAACCTTTTGTTATCTTATCGAATGCCTTTCTCCTGCTATATTGAGAAATTATGGGATGCCTCCTTATCTGAAATCGCCATCATGATGGTCAGTTAAATTATCACGATTATATGGTAAAGGTTGCTTTCGGATTCGCATTTGGATTTCATCGTGATGGGTTTTAATCTTAGCTTGTGGCTTTTTCAATCGTGCTTTATCCCACTCGGCAAGACGTCCACGGAAGTTGAGCGGACGCCCTGCGTTGGGCCTGTATGAAAAATTTCCGGACGTCCTTATTCGTCGCGGACGTAAAAAAGGCATTGCATGGACGTCGCGTCCGAATCTGACGTACAATTAACGTTTTGAGGACGCCGGGACGTAAAAGGACGTCCGGAAAACTTTCATACGGGCCAAAAGGAGGTCGTCCTCTCAACGTCACGCCCGAAAAAGACGTACTATGGACGACCTTTGCCGAGTGGGATAATTATGAAAACCTATTTCGATCGGATCGTGTCACATAACCACATATCCTAGCTCATGCTCCCATGCATATCTCGAAATATTAATTAAAAAAAAAAATATTAATAAAATGAGTGATGAAATCAATTATTGATTTGATGTTTCCATAATTCTACAGAAAATTGTCATTTCAAAAAATCTTTTCGATGTTAATGGATTTTTTAACCTGACCAGTATCAAATATTATGACATAACCTATTAACTGTGATATGCGACAGTTGTCGGCTCAGTTGTATACAAATTACGAAACTGCTTATAATTGTATTCTTAATCTTATGATGATATACATAAATATATTTGGTAATAATTGTACAGATTCTCGTAAATGAAAAACAGTGACTCAATTACAACATTCCGTACACGTTTCCGAATGATACCCCAATAAGGGCCTGGCCACATTAAAAACTTGTGCTTATTTTTTCTAACAAACCTGTCTTCCAATGTATTCCGAAATGGGAACAGAAACCAACGAGCGTTTATGTAGCTTTTTGTCTTTCCCATAATGAATACATTGGGAGACAGGTTTGTTAGGAGAAAAAAAGCAAGAAGTACTTCCAATGTGACGAGGCCCTGCTGTTGCATATTCTTGCAGCATTGTTCTATGTGATACACAAAAATGGAATATGGAAAAGGTTTCAAACATTTGTTCCGCATTTGCTTGGGTGATAAGATTTAAACATTTTTATGACAAATATGTATGAAATACTGAATTGCGCAGTAATATTTATCACAAATAATTTTTGCTTAAATAGTTTTTTTTTGGAACGCGCTCATTAAAGTGAGCACATACAAAACAAATTATTCGAAATCGCTCAAAACTTGTATGAGGATGTTTTACATATGCAGGGTTATGAGAAGAATTCTAAGCGTTGATTTTTAAAACTATTCGCGACAAAATCTCTGTATTCGACTATTCGAATATTTTACCTAATACTTGACATATATACCTGTGCAACTATAAAATACATTAAACTGATATCAAAGGCTCGGGAATAAATTATTTAAGGAACAAACATTATATGAGCATTATTGAATAACGTAATACAGTAATGTATCCAACAACAACAATAAGAAACATTTTAAATCTCAATATTATTATAAATTAGATTTTATACGTGTATAGGTAAGTTTATAACTTGAAGCTTTTCAGATTGACATTACCTAATTGTTTATGCATTAAACCATTGCTTATATTTTAATCAGCACATAGGTCTTGCGTGAGTGTTAATTTATAGGATGCATATTTGCGATTTTGTCCGATTTTTTTCTTCGAAATTGGTTTGGTTTGCTAGATATTTAAGAATATTGTATAACCAACACAGCTTACAATATTACATTCATTTATAAATCTGCTCGTTTTAAAAGTAAGACACCCCATTTCAAAAGTAAGATAAAGCATTCATGTACATTTTTTTATGTTATTAAAAATGTAATTGATACATTTTGTATTCTTCGGACATTATACGACTCGTTTTTTTTACATAGGGAAATTGGGTAGATGTTGTGAATGTGCAGGAAATATAATGACTTGAGCGTTAAACGATAAAGTGATTCTGATCATCAACGAATAACGTTTCAGAAATAAACACAAAACGGCCATAGACTTTTCGATAGTGGTACTCATACTGTATATCTCATGAGTCTTTGCTCATATATAACGTCTACTTTCGAGTGGAATCGTGTCCTTATAACTGCTCTCCATACGAAAGGCGTTCTTTCACGCCTGCCAAAGGCGCCTTGCTGTGCTTAATGGGCTTTGATGGAGTGATGAATTGCTTATACGGGAATGCAGAAAAAATATCAAGTGCGTAGCGGAACGATAACGGACGAATAACCTTCCATCTCGTGAAATAACGAATCAATATGACTGCCCTTTAGTAACTCTTTTTCTAGAATATTCATGAAGTAACAACATAATATTCAATCTTCAAGAGAGATTAGATCAGAAAATGAACCTTACTTCATATATCATTTTTCAAAGGCTCGAGATATATTATTCATATTTTTAAAGGTTCGAGATCAATGACTATCGGTACTGGCACGGGGTCTATTCTAGCCTCCGGGAGTGTCATACTACCATCATGGTACATATAGCTGCTGTAAAACCGTTAACGTGTATATCTATTAAGAGCAAGATGCCAAATTTTGCCATTTTGTTTACTAGCGCCAGAATCTCACCACCACCACCTAATAAACAAAGTGTGGCGAGAGACCGAAGCTCCTCGGCGTACGCGCATAAACAACATCGCGAGCCGGCGGGTGGCGCTTACTTTGCTCACTCGGCTCGCTTTTAATACCTTCATTTTTTACAGGCAGTGATACACCTATATGAATCACGGGCGGTTGGTTGGTTACACCGCCTTTTTATCGCTTAGCTGCGCCAAACCATGCTCTCTGTTTTGCAGTAATCGAACGATTCTGACGCTGACTGGAAAGCAGTGGCTGTTATCACAAACCAGTACATGAGGATTTACTTGTGTATTTTGCGGTGGATTATACTTTCTTGTAATTGCGTTATAAGCCGAAATAAATACATGCATGTTTCGTGAGTAATTTGGAGTAATGGACAGTGGATCTAAGCAATATTGCTAAATATTGGAGTTTTACAAGTAATAGAAATGTAATGAAGCACGAACTTGCACTAACGATTCTATAAAAACAAAACAGATTATCCGAACAAACGTAAAACAAGTGCACCGCCGTGACATTAAAGTAAAATAGGAAGCAAAAGGATTATTGATTATTTACGTATTGGCCGATCGCTTTCCTCATGGTAAGTATATGCATAATATCATTTAGTGATATACAAATATCATGTTTATTTACCCTAGATCACCAAAAATTTAATGTCAAAAATTCACGTTACATTTAATCAAATAAATCACGAATCTACATTATAACACTTTAAACTATTACCGGGGGTACATCTAAGACGTAGCTTTCCTACCGAGCCTCATTTTAAATGTCATGTAATTTGTCATTCTGTCTTTTCACTGTGAATATTAACCTCATCAGGTAGGGAAGTCCACTGCGCGTCTTTCACGAAAATGCGCATGCATTTATCATGACCCACCTTACGCTTAACGTCGGAATAACATACCAATGACGTTGGCATTCGTTGCTTTTGCGATTAGTTAACGATGTTCTTTTTTCTATGATGTTTCTCGATTTGTTTACTCGGGTCATGACTCATAGATAGCAGGATCGAATACAGTTTAATCACTGAATAAAAACAGGTGTTTGGCAAATTCCATATTACAAGTGCATTCTTACACATAAAGATATAAAAAATCAAAACAAACAAAAACGTTTAATCCTCCTCTTTGAGATATGTGTCGAAGGAGACAAGGCTGAAATGGCAGGTGAAATGACATGGACGAAGTGACACGATTATCTCGAAAGAAAAATTGAGCTGTTTACAAGTTTGCGTCTCGTATGTAAATGAAGGTGGTGTAAGGCAGGAATGTCAGGCATATCCCGTTATGCGAAAACTCTCACAGCAACTCTCTCATCGATAATGAAATTAAAAGCAAATCGCTATTCTATATAAAGACGATTTTGTAGTTTTCTTATTGCACCGACAGCTGTTTCAGGTTATGTTCAACCTGTTAATTTTAAGTCAGATTCAAGATCGATGACTTAATCACAAAAACATGTCTCTTGATGTTTACTTATTTTAGCCATTGAGTTTAATGTATCTATATTTCTGGGATATGAGACGAGTGTTCTAGCTATTTTCAATACTCTAAGAAACTCGTTTTCAGGATAAATGTCAGTATATTTACTTGGATTTAGAGTTTCATAAGTATAGCAAAACATTGTAAAAATGGCATCCATAATAAAGCCGAAGAAAGGATATGATAGCGGTTCCCGGTTGAATCACCGATTTTCTACCAGTCCAGGTATGACAAAAGATTAGTAATCGGAAAAAGCTGTTTGTACAAGCTCGAACATCATATATTATTCGATCTTCCTTCATCCGTTGAATTAACACAAAATTATATATAGTCATTCATATAGATAAATCGATTCAATTTGTAATTTATTACTATGATATGATCAAAAAGCACGCTCATTGATAATACCACATCGATTTCTCTTATCGGTTTACAATAATCAATGCATGATCGTATCGGTGTTGATGATCCCTGCTTTGTGAAGCATGATAGAATTAATATCGATGCATCATTTACCCAATATGAATAAAAATGGTATAAAACTGTTTATATGAAAATATGTGATAATATTATAAAAATGAAATAATTCACTAAATCATATATTAAGTTGTATGTTGTCTATTTAGCCTGGATCATAATGTAACTACATTTTTAGTAATAAATTCCTAGTCAATTTGTGGACTTTTTGCTTATTTAATGTAAATCAATAAGTCCAATCATCTATAATTCAATAGTCTAACCATGTTTTCATATGGAAATGAATGTGGTTTACTGTAGCAAAATATGTTGGTGATGAATGCACCCAAGCGCATTTCCAATAATCGGAATGCATCGAAAGTTTTTGTCTTGAGTGACTGTTGAAATAACATGAAATTAAAACTATGTTTGCATCGCATAACATATACATTGTAAGCGTGTTGCGATTGATCGTGAAATGTTAAAGAAAGAATTATATAGTCATGAGCGCTTCACAAATAAAATTATGGGTTTCTTCCAATTTCAAAACCTCTAAATTGATAATAATCTTAAGATACCAAGTATCAAGCGAACTTGAGACACTGTTCAACAATCGTGATTTCGTATTTTACATGTTAATATGCGCTTTAATTGATTTGATACACAAAGCCTTGGCATGTCACAAGGTAGATACAGTTTGTATGTAAATACAATAATAAACATATAAATCAAATAAAAATTAACAGTTATTTTTTAAATTCAAAATGGTGTTATTGGTGAATGACCTCTTGAATATATTTATAGTCTATCCCACATTTTGTAAATTTTGTAAAAATTTTTGATGATGAAATTTGTAAAATACATGAATATGACTTTACATTGTATTTCGATAGTTTCAATATATGCGACATTCAAACAAAAATATAGTTTTTACCAATAATTTGTTGGGACCAAACAAATTTGATGAATCAGTTTTTCATGTCCAATTTTCGCACAATGAAACACGATAAAGCAATCATGTTCTTGCCTGCATAGGGACAATCTCTTCATTCACTGTGACATGAAACACGCTATCGACACTATGATCTGTGTCCCAACGATTTAAATAACATTTTCTGTCATTAAAGTAAATTTTAGGTGACATTAATATCTACAAAATGTGCGAATTTTACATTAACAAGCTCGCAAATTGGGTGTGTTTTGTAATTAGCTAGCTGCTGTCGGCCTAGCGCTCGAGATATGCATTTCCCGCAAGGGATTTGGCAGTAAAGCAAAGAACTATAGAAAGCAGCTTGTAATATGTTTTAACTTACTTACATATCTCCTTGTTTTCTATAAAATAGCGGTTCTATCATATTAGATCTATGCTGCAAAATCACGCCGATCATGTTACACTTTGAACACACGAATTCCTAATTGCGTTCGCTTTTTAACAAACGCGTGTTGTCCCAAACATTTTATCACGTTTCACGTCATAGAATATTTACAGAGTTTCCTTATTCACCCAATTAAAATATTTTTACTTAATCTTTTTCGTTAAAAAGTAATGCGGTAACTATTTTAGTTTCAATTTACATTTACCTTTGGCATGACGAAAACAATGTTTAAAAAAAAACATGTTTTGAAATAAATCCTGGTTAAATAATACAAACCACACTCAGTTGATATTCATGAGGCAGAAAAAAAATGCAAATTAAAATATATATATCAAAAATATCACTAGTTGTTTGTTGATTCAAAACGTTACAAATTTTCTCTTATCTGTCTTGCAGAGAAGTCTCCCCCGCCCATCTCCCCTGCTGTAACCATGAGTCACTTGCCGATCTACCACGACGATCTCAGTTTCGCCGACCGCAACCGCTCTACGTTTGACGACATGCGCCGCCAGATGGAATCGGACATGCGCAGCCCATTCACGCACTCGTGGGATGACGAGTTCGACCGCATGTGTGGCGATTTCTATAAGCTTAGGCCATCGGCGCCTCTAAGCAGGTAGATTATGATGTTGAAATAAAACATGATTTTCCAATATTGTTATATTGAATAATGTGAACTATATAGTTTCCAAAATATGCCATTAGAACAAATCATATAGAATACAAGTTAAATTCGCTTTAATTAAGTGAACTTTGCCAAATTTATCACTTCAAAGTATGGATGATATCATATGCGAAAAGGCATAAACTGTCTCCTTCATTAAAGACTTATCTGCCTTCTTTAATAAACATAAACCGATTTAACTTAAAATTTCTAAGTGTAGAAATTATTTTCTTTATAACCAAGCAACCCTTATTTGCACAGAGTAAAACAGTCCGAAGCAGGATTCGGAAGCCGAGAGACCCTTGACGACAGCAAGGGTGTGTTCGTTGAGGACCCGGTAACCAAGGGACGTCGCTTTGAGATGCGCTTTGATGTCAAGGACTATGATCCCAACGATATCTCCGTCCACGTAGGTTATTTATCAGTTGTCCTTAACTATGGTTAATTTATAGCATATGCGATTATTTCATGAATGGGTTTGATAACTAGAGAAGTTTGATAAATGACGCATAGTCAACCATGTTAGTTTTTTCGGGGTCAAATAAAATGTAAACATTGGTTTTATATTACATTGATTAATCACGTTTATAATTGTGGCGAGACCTTTTGGCAACCAAATCATTTTCACCTCCACTAAAAACTCGAAAATGGAATAAATCATAGCATTTTTAAAACATTTCGTTTTGCTTTGAATCATTTCACTGATAATCGACACTCATTTTCGTCATATATGTTATGCCAATTGGGGTGTGTGCCAAATGCACTGGTTTACTTGCCAATCGCCCTTCTCACTTAGGAATATGCCCTTCAATGTCAACTGTAGGCGTTGCTTGATGTATTGCCATTAGGTTTAAACTGTATATTTAAATCTGTTTGAAGGTTATATGTAGTTTTCATGTACCTCTGGGTATTGTTTAAAGCAATTCATATGTTATAGAAATACAAATTACGGTATGTATCAAAACATATCATCAACCAATTTATAACACAGTTTATTGTCCGATTCATGTTACATTTTCTATGTGATCCTCAGCAACCAACTTAACGCTGCGATTTATAACTATTAAACGGTGCGCTCAATCTTTCTAGATGCAAAACGACACATTGGTCGTCGAAGCCAAGCACGAAGGCGAGAAAGAGGGCACCAAGACATCATCACAATTCAATCGCAAGATCCAGGTCCCAAAAGAGGTCGACATCTCGAAGCTGTCCTCGACCCTCTCAAAAGACGGAGTCCTCACTGTCACTGCCCCAGTGCCACCAACCTATAATGCCGTCGCTTCTCCTCCGCCCCAACAATCACCCTCCTCCCCCGGTTTTCCCAGGGTTCGCTCGCCCGGCCTTGATAGTCCCGATGGAAGTTTCACAACGAAAGTATACACAACACCGCGTTCTGCATCCCCGCAAGTACGTGCTGACGTGTTGCTAGGGCCTCACGCGGATCCGTTGCTAGGGAGGAGCTCCCCAGTGCAACCAGGTCGTAGTTCGCCCGTTTATACGCAGAAGGTATACATGACGCCTACTCAAGTGACCATGCCACAGCGCACAGCCTCACCATTGGCTCAGCCATCGCCATCCATGTCCCCTCAACCACCTCCACCGCCTCCTGGTTATAATCACTGCTTAAACGGCAGTGGAAGTCCGGTGAAAGTCGTACAAGCCAAACCAACCCCTCCGCTTGAGGAGCCGGTGTTTTACACGACGGATCGAGGCAGTGAGTTGGTTTTGCTGGTTGAGATCGGAAAGCCGTATACACCGGAAGATATTAAGGTTAAGGTTGATGGACTCACGATCAGTGTGGTCGCAGAGCATGTTGAGAAAGTGGGCAAGCGCACCTCGCGTAGCTCGACATCGCGGGACTTCGAAATCAGTAAAAACATCGACCCAGAAACTGTCAGGGCCAATCTGAAAGCGGGTCTTTTAGAGATCAATGCACTGGCAGAGAAGTGAAAATTATTGTAAATAGTCTGATTATGTTTGAATTGAATTGCTTTTGTTGCATAATTTATCAAGGTTGTAAAATTGTGGTTCATGAGTAAGCTTGGCTAGAGATTGTTTTAAAAGCCCAGGCATTGAAATATGAACTTCGTCTATTTCATATGTCAATTTATGAAAAACACCTAAGCATAAAAAGAAACTTGGTTTTCATTAAAATGAGCAATAAAATATGAGTACAAGTTCATTCTTTTTATAGCTGAACGTTTGCTCTAAATATTATCCGATTATAAGATAGTTTATTTATGGGTGACTAGTAAAAAATTATTAAAATATATATCTTATAAGAAGTTAAACTCATTTAACGCCGATAATATCCCGAATAATGTTTATTCGATAATTTTTTGTGGAAGTGTTATTTTCTAGGAGACTACGAAAGTGTCTGACTTCAAATCTGTAAATACTTAATTGAAAAGAATAAAATGCTCAAACACACCTTTAAGTTTGTTTTTAATCTGTTTTTAATGACTTTAAAAAAAAAACATTTTAAACATGGAACGCGGATGTTCCAAGGAGTGTCTAATCAATATGTTCATGCTACTTAGGCTCAGCCATATAAACAGGATTATCCTATAGCCGTGACCATCTTCGGAGAATTGTGTTATACAACTAAAAATATATTTCTATGATTTGAAGAATAAAGAACTCGAATAAAAATATCGATTTGGAGAATATACAAATGTTACTTAGAAGACATCATGCCCTAGTGCATGAGTTTAAAGTGCTCTTTTACAAGATGTGCTAATGTACGACACCAAGGTAATGATATCCTTTTCTAAATCACTCAAACACAATGGTATACAAATAGATGTATCTTTAACTTTAAAAAAAAACAATATATCAAATTGAATTATTTCAATTCCGAAAATAGTTGATGCGGAAAATATGGCCTATAAATTGTCCGCCTCGGAAAACAAAAACTTGTGGCCGGTTGCAGCACGCACAGGCGACGCTTGAGCGTTACTCTAGCATTTAATTGGGTGAAAAACGTGATGAACCTTGTTACACAGTATCTAAATTTAAAACACATCTGTTACGTTTGTACTTATTATATATATAAAATTCAATAATGATACACGACGTCGGGTAAAATACTTGTAGTCTACGTTAAACGAACACACATGACCATGAGTCGATATTATACATGTATGTAGCAGGCGCTGCTCTTTTCGGGATTAACTTACCTTAGGTTATGGTCCTTGAGTAGCCCTTAAGATAAACCAAACATTGAGCAACCAAAGTTATGTTAATGACATCATATACAGATATATCACACGTAATATATTTATATAATTGGTAGCTCAGATTACTATATTGCGTAACTCCCATATGATATGAAACTGGACTATACATAATGTCACTGACCAGCGCTGTCATCTTAATTTTACATATGAAACTATAGACTCACGCAGAATTTCCTACATCTAGAATAATTTTAAAATGTATAAAGTATCGCTTGTATTGCTGCTATGCCTTGGATGGGCTGGGTGCAGCCAGGTTTTGAAGCCGGTGAGGGAGGTCGGTCAAGATATCGCTTATATCATCATCGCCGGAGCCGAGCTCACGTATCAACAATACGAAGCGCTTGGTGAGGAAATCAATTTTTCAGAACAGAACAAAAATTTTTTCGAAACGATTATTTCACATAAGGATTATCAATCGATGCAGATGTATCTAAATTTAGTCTCTGTAAACGAATCTGTGAGAGAAAACCCAATACATCTTTATTCTTGTAGGAGATTGTATATTTGCTTGCAGTACAAAATGTAGCTTTTCTGGGTGTCTTGCTTGCAATTTCAGAATCAACATTTTGATGCAAATCAGCGTATAAAGTCGTTTTTTTTTCAAGGATATCAGATCATCTTCCGCTAGACGATACAAAGATTGAGATCAAATTTTAAAATAAATTGTTGATTGTCCCTCATTATACAACGCCACAATATTCAGATTAAAGATAATTAGATAAATTTGTTCAGGCGCGGAGATCCAAAATGCTGTTCAAGAGCAAAGGTTGTGGGTTCAACTCTCAAACAACCAGTACTCAGAAACACGGGGTCTCATTTTAGAGGAGGCCAAACAGCAGCTTTATGATGCTGGGTTTCCAAGTGATGGTTATGTCTTTGGCGGAGGTAGGCAACAAAGTATTTCCAATCATACAAAGACATGCTAATACATTGCTATAACTTGACGATAGAAGCGTTACCGTGATATTATAAGTATATACTCTTTGATTATTACCTACTTATATATGAAATTTATCTGTTTAAAATTATTTGACAGTTAGCTTCATCAAACACATGTACGTTATGTGGCCATTTTTTTCATAAAATAAAACAATATGAGAAAGATAATTTTACGAAACAATCAAGCTCTATCAGATTTTGTTCTCTCGTAAAGGTCACAGCTACGGTGCAGGCATCGCAGTGGACGAGAGCTCGCTAGTTCCTGGCATTGTCGACGCACTACTTTTGTTCGGCACGGGAGGGTCACATGACCGCGAAACGTTTCCTCTTCCGGTCTTTATCATCAATGGCGACCTGGATGGACAAGTGCGAATAAGCATTACCGCGGATTCATTCAGGTATAGAAAACGCGCCAGTTTGTTTATCTTTTGATTTATTGCTGTGGCTCTCAATGATAATTGAATTAAAATTTTATTATAAAAATTAATTGTTTCTATGTTTAAAATCAATGTTGTTTGAAAGTGCTATGATCTGATTAGGATTGCTGTGGAAAACCAAATAGATTGTTACGACTAAATGTATGAGGTATTTATGTGTGATTGTTAAATATTTCAATCAAATTTTAACTTGTTGTCGGCAGTTTCACGAAGCAAAATGTTTTCGAGGGACAAGAAGACACGAAACTTAGATACCCACACAAAGTAGTATCGGGTGTAAATCACGCACAGTTCTGCACCGGTGAATTACCAAGTCGTGTTCGTGATCTTTGGATCGAACCGGAAGTTACTGATGACGTCAGTCGACAGCTGCTGGCAGAGGCCATGGTGCCTTACTTTGCATATTACTCCAGTGTAAGTATGATGATATAATGAATTTAAGGATAGAAGTTATAAAAATAGATGATAAGTTATAATGCATATTAGGAGAGAAGTTGTCAATAATAGATGAGTGGAGAGTATACGATATTAGATCGAATACACATCATACGATTATCGGCATTCGATTGTGATCACAAGTATTGAGAAAAATTACTTAATTGTGTCTTAACTTAGTATTTCTTATTTTCGTATATAACATAAATTGTAATTCTCAATATAATTCTGACTTACAGATATATATAAGGTGGTATATGCTAATTGATCCATTCGCTCTTGTCCCTACAAACAAATACAATTAATATATTTGGAATTTACCCAAAATTCGTTAATATGTTTGTAGACCGACGCGACCCTGCGCGACCAGGCACGCCTCGAATTGCTCTCGTTTTACGATGAGTGCGACGCTATTTTCACACCGATTCTCACGGCTTTCGAAGCGGAAGAGAACGCAGAGGGCGACAGCAGCGAGTGGACCGCGCATGCGCAATATGTCATTGCTGATTTGGAGACACAATATGAAGAAAGTTTAATGGTACGCTGCGGTTGTGTTGATTTTCAATTTTGGCCCTTTGATGTTACAGCAAGTATGCTGTATTTCAGATTTAATGGCCATATCTAATATGCAACATTTGTTATGATGTTTCGGTTTTAGGCCCCGATTACATATAAAATTGCTTGGGTTGCGATTTTCACTGTTTTTCTTTGTATGAAATTGCAAAGAACGAAAGGACTGTCCTTTAAAAATGTCATAGTCCCACAAAAATACAGTGAAAATCGCAATGTGCTATCCAAAATCATTTATTTTATGTAAGCATGTTAAAGTCGTGTTTTAAAATCTTTATCTTTTTACAATTTTATTATCCGCAGACTAACAACACCTTAATGACTAAAGCGGAACTGGGATCTTCAAGACCTGGGATCACCGTTTTTGAAAACGAAACCGTCTTCGTTAGCACGGTGGCGTCTCTCTTCCGACCAATCGGCATCAACGAACTGTATGAATCAGCCGCCATGATCGAAGTCAAATATAAAAGCAGGCAATCACTAATGGAGGTGTTCACTGGGGTCGATCAGCCGTTCGAAGTTACCGCTCAGTGTAAAGACGCAAATCAGGTATTTCAAGATGTTAACACATTTTATTACTTTAATTGCTCACGACTAAACTATGTTTCTGTTCCATGCCAAGCGTATTTTCCAAATGTACAACGGTTCACGCAAATAAATAATTTAAAATTATTTTAGCTCCTTCCTTATACCAAACAATGCCTGACAGATCAACAATACATTGATTATTTGATAAATGGTAGATTAAATTGCGCTTACATATCTCTTTTGAGTGCTACCCGATTTGATTTCATAATATCACATCGATACAAATGAATGTTAATACAACCAGGCGGCCTGGTCTTGGGTGTGGTCAGAACTTGTTACCGCGCAACAAGCACAACGTTTTCTCGCGAGAAACATCACGACGCGTTTCCTTGACGACATATTTGCAGTCACGGGACCCGAATGGCTCGAGGCTCCCCTCGTCTTCGATTTCGATGGTAAGGAATCTACAGAATACGCGAATAAATAGCTTTAAATCTAAGATAAAGCGCCAACTGGATAAACCAGTTTGCTTTTTGCTAGACTTTAACTTACAACCATTATTTCTTACTGCGTTTGAACGGTAAACAACATTCCATTTGTCATATTTGTCATATTACTGGTTCATTCAGTATGAAAATATAATCACTTTCTGATCACTTGAATATAATTGAATAAGGGTGCAAAACTGTTTTGTATGTTTCAGGGTTTGAACTTGTAATTCAGTCGACCAACCTAGTGACGCGTACAGACATCATCCCCGAATACGCCGGAATGCACTACTGCAAGATGCTTTCTCCAGCCAAAGCTCTAGAGTTTATTCTTGTAGACGCACTTTATGAAACTTTCTATTTGGAGAGCATGTGATTGGATTTGTTATTGAAACATTTGGGTTCAGTTGTTTTTTAACTGCTTCTTTTTATGTATATTTTATCATGCGACGATTAATTTATACAAAACAATTAATAAACTATAACAATATAATGTGACTGTAACTTGTTTTGTTCTTTAAAATGTGTTTGTTTACAACATAACAAATTATATGTTCGCATTTTGAGAAAAATACATTTAATGGAAATATTATGTTTTAGAAGGTAGTGTGTGCATATTCTTTGGCAATGCGCATTTGTGTCATTAGAGAATAATAATCAATAATGTAATAAATCGGGTAAATTATGTAAGCCTGATATCTGTTAAATAATCTTATATGGGATGACCAAGGCAATCTCAGTTTCCGTTACGAATATAAGACTTGCGATAAACGTATCTGTGTCATATGTAAATGCGGGGGCATGATTAATCTATCATCAATAGATATATGACAAATCATTGCTCACTTTATTTCCGATACACATGTTAATCAAGCTTTTCATGGAGTCTATTTTATTTTATGCAAAATATTTCTAATTTAAAGATTTGGCTGCCTCTAGATTTCTTCAACATGTCATTGAATATCGATTTTAACATGTCATTTACCATGGACATGGTCTAACTTATAAATGTGATGCTGATGGTGATTGAATGTGATTTTGTTAATGAGATATGTTTCCCAGCGATGTCGCTATATATTGACATCACAAGATATCATTATTGAAGGGTACCCCATGGCACATTTTTCAAAAATAAGTTGTGAAATAACTATCAAGCATATCAGGTTATACAAACAATAACAAAATACTGCTTTTGAACATTAAATTATGACAAAAATATACATGTTTTTTTTTACTGAGCTAGCTGAGCTGTTCCTTCATTCGAGCCAGCTTGAAGCAGAAATTTAACCACTTTAAGAAACAAATTATAGCTAATATAACCATGTAACGTACCAAATTTGATAAATAATCGTTTTTAGTTGATTGGCATACTATTGATACTGCTTATAAACACATACAATGGATTAGAACAACATGTTGGTGCACTGTTTTTTCTTAATATATGTATTATATATGTTTTGGTATAATTTCTTCACATGTTGCCATCATTCGAGACTTTGTCCTTGACGATAACGACATATGATATCAATATATGATGATGAGCAAACCTAAAACTGCATCAGCAGGGTTAATAATAATTCAAATAGTTACAACGGTAAATAGGTTAACAAAATGAATCCAATGGCAACACTGCAGCTGCTTTGCCTTGCTTCATTGTTGTATACGGCCGGCTGTAGCCTGGTTCTTCCACCGCTTCCATCATCGGGCGACGATATCGCTTACATCATTATAGCCTCGGCTGACTTCACGCATGACCAATATGAGGCTCTAGGTAAACAATCATTTAATCTTGATGGTCCTGAATGGTTTGCGTTCTTCAATCATCGTATGATTATATTGTATCTTATTATATACGTATGTCCGTCTGTCTGTAAAGTTATTACGAATGTCAATATAAAGTCGCAAGACATATTTTATTACATTTCATTTGATTTGCACATATTGTGCTAAATTAATAACAACTGGTTTGAGGATATCAAGTATAACATGATCTAGGACTCAATTATATACTCAACAACATAAGAAATTTCCGGTTGTTCAAACCTCTGTAGCTTCACAACTATTTGGTCGATTTTTATCAATTATGTACCAAATTAAACAGCACATAATGTGAGTTTATTTAATAAGTTTTTACGACTCTATATTTGCTATCGACGATTCGGCGAACTCTTGAAAATGAACGAACGAAATAGCGAGTAACAAACCCTCAAATATGCATTTTCATGGATGTTTGAACTATCTTGCCAGAAATTTTAAATGTAATTGGTACATTTGGACTCTTTAGGTGCATATTCGAAAATTCAAGCCAGTTGCGGCGATCGCTCGAGTTGACAAAGTATCTTGCGAATGATCAGACGCTAGGCACCGGAAGTGCCAGCTTTAGTGCAATTATTCAAAACAACTGTTTGAATATGAAGGGCTTAGTGCACAAACCTGTTTAGTTAAAAAAACATGTTTTTCTAAAAATTGTACCAAATTGATCCCCATACCATAGTGAATCATGATATATAAGCAAAACAACCATAAAATTGGTAAAAAATCGTTTTTCCCAGTGCACAAATCTGTTTAACTAGCACTTTTTCAATAGAAAAATATATAAACATGTCTTTCTAAATAAACGAGTTTGTTCACACTTTACC